>JAUPFV010000003.1:108437872-108602265 GCA_036936605.1 Limnanthes douglasii subsp. nivea
TATATATATATATATATATATAAGTAAAAGAAGTGTTTATAGTGGTTATGAATAGTAAGCACCTCTTTTACTTATTTGTCTCTAATATTTTTTATATCTCACGTTTGAATCAGTTCCTACTTTACTTTTCAGTTTTTATATTTTATAAGTTTTGCATTTTCAGCCAAACTATTGAAAATATAAATAATAGAATCAGTCCATTTAATTAGCCCATCACAAATTTTAAAACGGCTAAGCCCATATAATTTAGACAATGTCAACAGATGATATAGAGCTACATGTTTTATGTGTTTAAGGTGAAAGTTTTTCTATGAGCCACGTACGTTATATAGGTTTAAGATGGCGTGTTTTAAGTTTGTCAGATGTCTCATATTTGCATGTTTTTATCTATTTAAAGCTATAGTTTCTTATCGTATTCTATTTCGTCTCCTACTTTTATTTGCTCTCCTTACTTTTGTTTGCTCTCCTCTTTGGGTAGTTTATTGAATTTATAATATCATATATATTTTATTTACTTACATATCATGTTTTTTATTTTTTTAACAGGATCTCATCTCATACATGTATATTATATATATACTAAAGTAAAAGATGTGTTTATTGTTCTTATGAATTGTAAACACCTATTTTAGTTAGTTACCCATAATAATTTTTATATCTTACGTTTGAAATTAGTTTCTACTTTATTTTTTCAGTTGTTATATTTTATAAGTTTTGCATGTTCATTCAAACTATTGAAAATGTAAATAATAGAATCAATCCATTTAATTAGCTCATCACAATTTTTATATTGACTAAGCACATATAATTTAGACAATGTAAGCGGTCTCTTATTTAAGTTGACTTTTAGCTACTTGTTATATATGTTTAAGGTGACATTTTTGTATGAGCAACGTATGTTATGGGTTTAAGATGACATGTTTTAAGTTTACTACATGTCTCATATTTGCATGTTGTTATCTATTTAAAGTTATAGTTTCTTCTTGTATTCTATTTCGTCTTGTATAATTGTTTGCTCTCCTCTTCCTCTTTAGGTAGTTGATTGAATTTATAATATCTTTCATATTTATTTTGTTTTAGTTTATATGCTTATTTTGAAAATTCATTTAATTTGATTTTATGACATTTTTTCTATGGTATTTTTATGAATGTTTTTGTTTCCTTACACATCATGTTTTCGCATTTTTAACTAGATCTCATCTTATCCGTGTACAATAATACTTGACAAACGTCACCAAAGGTAAAATATTTAGTATATAATTTTTTTTACGCGGACATTGAATTATTTGCAAAAAAATTTCAAGGTTTTGTAAATTAAAATCATATTTTTCTATCCCGTTAAAAAAGTAAAATTCACTGACTTCCATATCATTTTAAAGGTGATATCATAATATATATATATATATATATATATATATACATATATATATATATAACTGTAGATGTAATCTACGATCTAGTTGAGGATTTGCGTAAAAATAAAATAAAACAATTAAAAAAATCATTGGTCATCATATGGATATAATATATTATAGAATAAAATAAAATAGTTATATATTTTTTATATTACAATTTGGTAACGTTTGTTTTTTGAAAAATTATTCTACTTTGAATTTTTTTATCATTAATATATTACTTTTTTTTAAATATTTTTTTTTGTCTTTTATTTTATGTTTGTTTTTAGTTCTTTTATTAGGTGATTTATAAGATTTTATATTTTATAGTTTTATATATAAAAAGTTATTGATGAAGTTTGATGGTGTCATGTTAGAGCGTTCTCTCGATATATAGTTTTTATGTTTTATGTATTATATGTTATCAATGCTAGGGGTCTTTTTTTGTCTTTGCTATTTTTTATATTATTTTTGGAAATGTAAGTTTTTTATTTTCTCTTAAGTTAAGGTATTATTTCTTTACAAAGAATATTTAAAAATATTCTCTTAGAATGAGTTTTTATAAATATTTACAACGAATCACACCGCAACATGCTCAAACTTCTCTCAAAGATTTGATAGTGCTTTCTTGATCTCTAAGAAAGCACATTTTCTCTCTTCTCTCTCCTAGATTTCTTCTACCTCCTTCTATTTGCTGCCATGGACTTTCCAACTTTACAAGATGTTACAAACAAAAGCAAAAAAGATGGCGCTTCCCAGGTTTCAGAAGATCAGAATTTGGCAAGGAACTCTCTTACGCCCAAATAGTTAGGAAAGAATATCAAGAAATATCAGCCCCAGAATTTAATCCATAAATCATTTGTGAGAAGCTTAACCATATCTATATTCAGTTTAGTTAAGAAACTGAAGAAAAATTGTTTAAACAATCCAAAATTACTATCATTGGTAAATTTGTGCAAGGGATGCCGAAAAGAAGCCTCCTTATTCAGTTCATTTAATCTCTGAAGCTTGAATATGACTACTGATACAACATATGGGACTCTAGACATATTTTCTTCGAATTTGATTCTAAAACAGACATGTGCAAGATTTGGCAGAGATCAGTTTGGAAAATCAGACACAAAATTTTGCGGCTTTTGAAATGGACAGAAAATTTTAATGTTAATCAAGAGAGCTCTGTAACTCAAATGTGGATTAGGATCGAGAATCTGCCTGAGCAATTGTTTAACAAAGATATTGTTACGTCTATCGCTGCTTCAATTGGATATCCCATGTTAGTTAAATTTCCAGGTGAAAACAAAACGTTTCATTCTTCTTGTTCTGCTTGGGTGAATTAAATGTGGCTAGAAATCTTCAAAGAGACGTTTGGATTGGTTTTGGTTCCAATTGGGGATTCTGGGTTAGAATTTCTTATGTGAATCTTCCTCAATTCTGTCATACTTGTCATCATTTTGGTCATAATACAACAAATTGCAAGAAGAACAATAAGGTAAACAAGACTAATACCAGTATTAATCAGAATAATGAAGAACTGTTATTATATAACAATAATTTGAACAAGAAAAGTATCAAATCTGTGGTTTTCAATCTGGATAATCTTGTTCAGGATGTCCAGGAAAATGAAATTACAACTACAGTTGATTACAATACTCCTGAACAAGGTGAAATCATTGAAGCTATTCAGAATATTGATTATGGATATCATGTTGCTGCTGGATTAAACTTCATGAATCTGGACACATAAAATTCTTCGCCAAAACCTGCAAATATCGGCAGCCAACAAAACTCTCCAAGAAGAAGTAGCATCAATGCAGAAACTTTTGTTGGATCCCCTGAATTATACAAAGATGAGCAAGACAACAGTTTTAGAGAAAACTTTGATAAAAAGATTAAAGAGGCTAAAGGAAAAAAGATAACTAAAAGTAAAATCATCAAAGCACTTCAATTCACTGTAACAAGTAAATCTAAAACTTCTCATACTAATAATGATTAATATGCTAAATTGGAATATACGTGGCATTAGGGACAAATCTTCTATTAGGAGACTTAATTATCTGATTAAGAAGAATAATGTTAAACTTGTAGCTATTCAGGAACCTTTGATTAGTTCTGATAACATTATGATTATTGCTAAAAAACTAGGTTTTAAACACTGTAAAGCTAACATCTCTAATAAAATTTGGATCTTTTGGCATGAGGACATCTATGTTAATGTTAAAATTGACCATATTCATTGTCTTCATTCTGAAATTAGTTATACTTCTAGCTTTTATTGCATATTATTAACTGTTGTTTACGTTAAATGTCAGAGAATAAGTAGTTTTAATCTTTGGAATACTCTTAGGCTTATCTCTAACAGTAATATGGACTGGATGATTTGTGGTGACTTTAATGTTATTGCATCTATTGATGAGCAGCTTAGGTGTTCTACTTTCTGTCAAAATAGTTCTAATGAATTTAACGAGATGATTAAGGAATGCAGGCTTGAGGATGCTGGATTTACAGGTTCTAAATACATTTGGTCCAATAAGACCAAGTGGAAGCGTTTGGACAGGGTTTTTGTTAACTCTAATTGGTCTGATTCTTTTGTTGTTACTAAAGTTATTCATAAAGCTAGGTCTTGCTCTGATCATATGCCGTTACTAATATCTATTTCTAAAGACAATTCTTATATTAAAAAAAGTTTTAAGTTTCTCAACATGTGGGCTCTTGACACAAAATTTCTAACTTTTGTTGAAAAGAACTGAAATCAGGCTATAAAGGGTGACCTTTTAACTTTGTTTTGGAGGAAATTAAAAAGGCTTAAGTCTGGTTTAATTAACTGGAATAAGACTTATTTTGGTAATGTTTTTAATAAGTTTAACACCCTTGAAGATGAAGTTCAATTGTTAGAGATTAAGCATCAAGAGCTTAACAACAATGTTTCTAAAAGTCAGCTATCTAAGGCCACTGCTCTGCTTCTTCAGGCTCATAAAATGGAAGAATTATTGTGGTTGCATAAATTTTATGCTAATTGGGCTACTGATGGTGACAAGAATACTAAATTGTTTCATAGCTATGTGAAAAGGAAAAGGAAAAAAACACAGGATTAATGGAATTAAGTAAGATAACACCTGGATTACGGATAGAGCTGCCATTGGTCTCTCTGCTGTTAGATATTTTAAGAATACTTTGACTGAATATCCTTACAGAGATAAGGATGAGGAGGAGGAGGAGTGTATGAGGGACTCTATCTTCAACAGCATTCCTCACTTGCTCACTAGCAAGTATATCTTGAATCTTCTGCTTATGCCTGAAGAAGAAGAGATCTGGTTAGTCATTAATAACCTTAATCCTTTTGGAGCAGCATGTTTGGATGGATTTAATCAACATTTCTATAAAATTTGCTGGACTATCATTGAATAGGATCTTAATAATTCTGTTAAATACTTCATGTTGTGTAATCACATCCCTAAGGATATTCTGACTACTGGCATTTGTTTAGTACTTAAAAAATGATAATCCTATTAGATGGACTGATTTCAGACCTATCAGTTTGTGCTCCTTGTTAAATAGGATTATGTCCAAGCTCTTAAATAACAGGATTGCTAAAATTATTCCTAAAATCATCTCTAATAACCAGGGTGGCTTTGTCCCTAGTAACTGTATTTAGGATCATATTCTTACTACTAAAGAGCTCATATATCATCTAAATAGAAATGTTAAAGATAATAATATCTTAATCCAGCTTGATATTTCTAAAGCTTTTGACAAGCTTATCCATTTTTTCATCATTAAAGTCCTAAGTATTTTTGGCTTCTCTAATGTGTCTATTAAAATCATTAAGAATATTATATGTTGAGTGAATGTTTCCATGTTAATTAATGGGGAAGACATTGTTTTTTTAAAACTTTAAAAGGCCTGAGACAGGGAGATCCAATCTCTCCCGATCTCTTTATTATTGTTGAGGAAGTCTTTATTAGAGGGCTTAATAAGATTTTTCTTTCTAACAAGTTTATATATTATAAAAGTAGAAATACTTTTCCTATCAATACCCTTGATTTTGCTGATGATATATTGTTATTCACTAACTGTAATAGCCTATCTCTAGATACCCTTAGCTCTTTCCTTCAGAAATAGCAGGATGTATCTAGCCAATTAATTAATAAAGACAAGACGAAGATTCTAACTGGTTCTAGGATAAGCTCTCTTAAGCTAAACATGTCCACGAATAGGACTGGTTTCTCCTCTAATACTCTTCCTGCTGAATATTTGGGTATCACTGTAAGTACTAGCAACATATCTAGTATTTATGCAAATCTTATATGCAAAATTAATAATAAGATCAGAGAATGGGAGTCTGTGCATCTTTCTTTCACAGGTATGCTAATGTTGATTAATTATGTTCTTATGAACATAGTTCTTTACTGGATGCAGAGTAACATGTTACCTAAATGTGTTATCCATAAAATTGAAAACATATATAATAAGTTTCTTTGGGGAACTACTAGTTCTGACCATAAAATACACTAGTGTAGGTGGACTCACATTTGTAAAAATTTTAAAGAGGGAGGCTTAAATATTAGGAACCTATTTAAAATGCAAGACACTATTCCGTATAAGATATGGGCTAATTTTAGAAATAAAAATACTTTCTGGTCTAATTTAATGAATAATATTTATTGTAAAGGCTTACACCCTCTTCAGATATCTTATTCTAAGGCATGGTCTATGACATGGAAAAGGCTTGGAAAACTTAAGAGCTTGGCTGAGCCTTTCATTAGCTGGAAGTTGAGTGCTGGTCTGGTAGACTTTTGGCTTGATAATTGGTATAATAATCAACCTCTTCTTACTCTTACTGATGGTGAAGATAAATCTTGGTTTAAAGGTGAAAAGGTTTGCAATTTCTGGTATAATGATTCATTGAATCTTAATGCTTTAGTTTATATTATTCCTAGTACTGATTTAGGGAGAATATATAAATGTATTATTAAGCCTAATACTGAAAACATTATGATTTGGAATATTTCTAAGTATGGTAAGTTTACTTTCAAAGAAAGTTGGGACCATATTAGACTGCATCACCATTAGTCCTATATTTTTAATAAAATTTGGAACTCTCTAACACCTAGGAAATATTCATTTCTTCACTGGAAATTACTCAATAACTTCATCCCTATTGATACTATTCTTCAGAGGAAGCATTTCTACATAGTCTCTAAATGCCAGTTTTGTAGGAACATAGAATCTCCTAATCATCTTTTTATCTCTTGTGACTTTGCGTGATCTATTTGGAAATTCTAGCTGACATTTTTAACATTCAGATTTATAGATTTATGACTATTAAGCATATTACTAGTATCTGGCTTTGGTCTACAGATAAAATTACTCATGTTAGACATTGTTTTTGGGATTATTTGGAAATTTAGGAATGATTCTAAAATGAATAATATTCCTATTATCAATTCCGCCCTTAATCAGATTTATAAAACTTTGAATAATCTTAACTATAATAACAAGTTTAAACCTATTCAGTGGTTTAGGGATCAAAAGGATGCTAATTATTTTGGTTGTTTTAATCATAACTTAAATATCAGTTCTAAGCCTATCTATCTTAATTGGATTCATCCTAGTATTGGCAGATTTAAACTTAATTCTGATGCTTCTGTTCTAAGGAATGGTGAGGTTTCAGGAGGATTTATTATCAGGGATAGTGATGGTAATCTAATTCATGACTCGGGCTCCCTTTATGGTAAACTTAGTCATATTATGGCAGAGGGCCAGATCTATGCTCGATGGTCTTCTAACCTGTAAGATTCATGGTTGGAACCATGTTGACATTGAGACGGATTCTTTAATCCTTGTTAAGTGTCTCAGTAAGGGTAAATACCCTTGGTCTATGGACTCTATTCTTTGTTTTATCAGGAGATTAATTGCTCCTCCTATGGTTTTATCTCATATCTTCAGAGAGCATAATCAAGTTACTGACTGGCTTGCTCGCTGGAGTTTGAAGTGTAAGATGAAAGTAGATCTTAATATAAATCAAATTCATGTTCAGTTAAAATCTATCCTTATTCTAGAGAGCTTAGGTCTCGGTTACATTACTAACCCTTAGTTCAAGTTTACCTAATTGTTTGTTTTGCAGAAGTATTTTTTTACCTAAAAGTTCATGGTTTAGAAAGTTAACCTCAATTTTAGTTCCTTCCTCCATTTGCCTCTTGTCTTACTGTTTGAAGCCGTGGTGATTGTGCTCACCTCTTGGAACCTTTGAATCTTCCTGGGAGTTGCTTGCCTCTTGTCTTTTGGTTTGTAGTCGTGGGGTTTGTTTTCCTCAAATTTCTTAAGTCGTGGAGCTTGGTGGAGTAGTTTTTCGTCTTTTGTTTTCATGTTGCAGCAGTGATTATTGATTTCTAATCTTTGCATCTGGGTTGGATCTGCTATAGAGATGTGATTCTTTATTGTGGAGCCTTTGAATCTGGATCGAAGATGATCTTCAATTTCCTGTTGTAATGGTGCTTTTGTCTGGTTTGGGTTCTAGGGTTTTTTGTTCGTGGTTCAATTTGGAGGAGACATTGGTTTAGGAGAGATAGTGCTCGATAACACCTTTTCATTTCTTTTTATTTGTAATTGCATACAAGCCCTTAAACTATGTAACCCATGGAATTTTTCTCTGTTAATAAAAATATTCTTTTACTACAAAAAAAAGTATTGTTTCTTTACGTGTTATTTTATTATATTTTCTTAGAGTTTGTTGTTCGCTATGGAACCATCAACCAAAATTAAAGAAAATAGAATATAATACAAAAAATAATAATATAAAAGGTAAAAATTTAGTGTTCGAAAAAAGAGTGATGTTTTTGAATTTGTTTTTTTATTTCAATTTTTTGGTGAAACAAAAATAGGTTGAAAGTAAATATAAATGTTTTATATACTTTATAAGTTTTGTCAATTTAATATTCAAATCCTAATTTTTTTTACATTTATTTTGTAGAGGTTTTGGTTTTTAATTCTCTTTTTATATTGAAATTATTTTTCAATTTTTTACGAAATAAATATTTTAAAATCTATTGATGTCCAAAATTTGAAAAACTCCATAATAAATAATTATCAAAAATATATTATATTTAAAACTTCATATCTATCCTATATATTATATTTATTACTTTATCCCTTAATCATATAAACAATATATATATAGTTCTCAAAGGGGTACCCGATTTGGTTGAGTAAGACATACTTGTGATCAAAGGTCATGAGTTCGAGTCCCCTACATACGCTTTCTCGGTTGAGCCTGTCACTTTATGTGGTTTAGCTTCTGGCGTTGGTGACTCCCTCTACATACGCTTTATCTCTAAGTCTCTTGCTGGCGGTTGCCTCTTTGTCAAAAAAGCAGAAAGGTATATCGCAGGATGGTTGGTGTGCTTGGTATCACAAATACACCCTTCATTCTTCTTTTGGCCTATTTTTCATTATTTCTACCCTTTAAGCTTTAAAGTAGCTCTTCAATGCTGTAATTATTTATTATGTGTTTTGATTATTAATTTTTTGATTTGGCCAAAGGATATCTCATTATATCATTTTCAGCATTGGGTATTTAGTGGTCGGTCAAATGGTTTGTTTAACCATTCTTTTATTTTATTAAATATTAAATATTTCTTATTATCTTATTATTATACCGATAGATTTAATTCTATCGGTTTTTTGTCATATATCACCATATCTTCGTTGGTGTTATCTGATTCACATCGGTTTTACAATGGGTATTGTGGTCGCTTGTTTTTTTGTGGTGAACACTGTTCCCTAATCATGAATGCAGTGATGTTGTTTTCTTTTTCATTAATGTTCAATCCGATATATCCGAATTTGATCCGGATTTAGACATTAGCCATCTGCTAGTCTCTCTGGAAGAGGTTAAAGAAGTTGATAGTGGTGAGGAGGTTGATTCGCCTCCTAATCGGCTTCCTTCCTCAAAAGTCAAGGTTAAGGGTAAAAAGTATTTATCCTCCGACATGACCATTATCTAATGCGTTGTAAGTATTTTACTTAAGAATAATGCTTATTGGAATGTGAGGGGTCTTCACGATCCTGTTAGGAAAAAAGATGTTACTGATTTCATAATTAGTAATAGTATCTCTATGTTAATATTAGTATAAACTAAAGTCCAACTCTATAAAGTTGATTCCATTATTAAGTTTATGGTTCCCTTTTGGCATGTCATTACCAACCATTATTCCCATCCCCTTGGTAGAATATGGATTGTTTGGAACCCTAGTGTTATTGCTGTTTCTAGGATTTCCCCATCCGATCAGTTCATTTATTGTTTGGCCAAATGTCATAATTTTAATGCCTCATTCAGATTCACTGCCATCTATGCTTTCAATGATGCTCCGGACCGTACCCAGCTTTGGAAAGATTTAATATCTATTTCCAACCAGGTAAGGGCATCCCCTGGGTTTCCCTTGGGGATTTCAATGTCATTCGTCATCCGGAGGAGCGATTAGGTTCCTCCGAAAATTGGACTTCCACTATTAATGATTTTAATCAATGTTACTACCTTAGTGAGCTTAGTGACATCTGTTCCACGGGGTTCCATTTCACTTGGATTAATAAGCAACCTTCTCACCCTATCCTCTCCAAAATCGATCGTATCCTAGTCAACCCTGACTGGGTCGATCTTTTCCCTATGTCTTTTGCTCACTTTGGTTTTCTTCGCTCCTCATACCATACCACTGCCACTCTCAATCTTGGTTCTCATCAAAGACATAAGAAACCGTTAAAATTCCTTAATATCTGGAAAACCCACCCTCAATTCAAAAATATTGTTTCCAAAAGCTGGAATATTCCCATCTCTTCTTTTGGGATGAGTTTTGTCACCGAAAAACTCAATCGTCTTTAGCACGAGTTTTTTTACCTAAATCGTACGGAGTTTAGTGACATTAGTTCTATGGTTGCGATTTCTCAAAAAAAAAAATTTCAAGCCCAATCTAACCTTGCTCAGGACCCTCTAGACCCTATTTTTTTCACCAAAGAAGTCAAGGATTCCACGACTTTCATTTTTCTTACTCGTGCCGAAGAATTCTTCTTCAAGAAAAAATATTGACAAAAATGGATCAAGCTTGGTGATAAAAATACCAATTTTTTTCATAATAGTATAAAGAAACGTATTTTCCGTAACAAGATTCTCTCTATTAACAATGACTATGGTGTCACTGTTTCTACTCCCGCTAGCGTTTCTAACGTTATTATGAGATACTTTGAGGACTCTCTCGGTAATAGGCATCCTGCTGGTTACCCGGGATTAGATAAAGCTTCCTCTCTCATATCCGCTAAAGTTAATGATACCGATAAAGTCTCGATGATTTGCGAGATCACTTACGAAGAGATCAAGTCTGCCTTTTTCAGTATTGATAGTTTTAAATCGTCTGGTCCTGATGGTTTTAATTCCAGTTTCTTCAAGTCCACTTGGAATATAGTTGGACATGATATCTGTAAAGGCGTTCTTGAGTTTTTTCACTCATGAACTCTCGATACCTCTTGGAATTCCACTTCGATCACCCTCATTCCTAAACAGGATTCCCCTTCTGTGGCCGCTGATTTTAGACCAATTTCTATTTGTAATGTTGTTTACAAGATCATCTCTAAGATCTTGGCTAATAGAATTAAGGATTTTCCCTACCTGATTGATAATTCCTAATCGGCTTTCATCTCGGGTCCGAATATCTCTGATAATATCCTTCACTCCCAAGAGATTCTGCGTGGTTATCATATTAACTGTAGAGGTAAAAGGATTGCCTTTAAAATAGATCTTATGGAAGCCTTTGATAATATTCGTTGGCACCTCATCCTTGACATTCTTGTTGCGATGAAATTCCCGGATAAAATGATTACTTGGATCATCAATTGTATTTCTTCTCCCTCTTACTCTATCATTATCAATGGAGATCATTTCGATAACTTCAAAGGTAGAAAATATCTCAGGAAAGGAGACCCGCTTTCCCCCTTCCTCTTTGCCCTTGTCATGCAAGTCATATCCAGTACCCTAAAGGAGAAGAGTAATGACAAAAACTTTTGTTTTCACTGGAAATGTCACAAACTCAAAATTACTAATGTCTGTTTTGTAGATGATCTTATGATTTTATGTCATGGTGAATTCAACTCCCTCCTCCTCATCAAAGAGGCTCTTGATGATTTCTACTCTCTTTTTGGCCTTAGATTCAACCCCTCTAAGAGTCAAATCTTTCTTTCGGGTATCAATAACCCTCTTCGCTCTGAGCTTCTGTCTATTATGGGTTATTTAGAAGGTTCTCTCCCTGTTAAATATTTGGGAGTTCCCCTTCTCACTGGTCACCTTACTCACTCGGACTGTCGTCCTCTCTTTCATAAGATTACCACCTGGATTGATTCTTGGACCTCCAAGGATCTCTCCTATACCGAAAGATTTCAGCTCATTAAGTCTAGCTTATTCGCTGGTCAGGTTTATTGGTCTTCCATCTTTATTCTCCTATCTATGATTATTAAAGAACTCACTCAATATCTTCTTCGTTTCCTCTGGTTGGGTCTCGCTATAAAAATTCATGGGGATAAAGTGGCCTGGACCAATATCACCTCTCCCACAAAGGAGGGAGACCTTGGGATCCTAGATCTTAAAATCTGGAATCAGACGGCTGTCCTAAAGCATCTTTGGTCTATTATCAGTAACAACAATCATTCAATCTGGTGTCATTGGATAAAACTTATAAAAAATAAAAAATAATAATTTATAGGATCTTCCTATTGGTTCCTCTCCATCTTAGATTTGGAGGAAAATTCTTTGTCTTCGCATGTTGGCTTGTAATCTGTACAGGGTGGCGATTGGCAATGGCTCGAGTACTTCTTTCTGGTACGACCCATGGCTCCTCCCTACCTCTCTTGTGTTTCTCTTTTTGATTAATAATGTGTCCTCGCTTGCACACTTCTGGAAGTCTTGATTCTTGAAACAAGTTTCAATCTTGTTGAATCAAGACCTTGGTACTTGCTATAGGCCATATAGAGCTTTGTGAAGCTTTTAAATACAGTGTTCTTTTCATTTTATTTCATATCTTTGGGGTTCACAACATATATCTATAATGAAGTCACCTTGCTGGAAAGCTGATTACATATAAAGTCGATAGATTTTAAATTTCTCGTAGCTGATATGCTTAGTATCATTCTAATAGTGTCCATTCTAGCTACCGAAGCAAACACTTCAGAGTAATTAATCCTGTCTTTTTTACTGTAACCTTTGACAACCAATGTTTCCTTATGTTAGAAATCATTCCTTACTCATCTGTTTTTGTTTTGCAGATCCACTTGAATCATATTTATTTAGAATGTTTTAGTATTATACTGAGTGTTCATGTTCCATTTAAATAAATAGACCTCAGTTCTTCTCCCATAGCATGAATCCATTTTTGATCCCTCACAACATCATCGAAACAAATTGGATCATCTTCCCTTTAATGTACCAAATTTATCATATCATCATCACTCAATCCTTCACCACTGATGTAATCTTTCATCCAAGCAGGTGTTCTGATAATTTTTCTTCTGATAATAGTGTTATCTCATTCATCATTTTATTTTCTTTGTGTACTAGTTTCAACACCACACTCAGTATCATCAGGGCCTACAATATCATTACCTGTAATTTCAATATCTTCATTTCTTTGATCCCATATTATATTTCTCTCTTTAATACTAAATTAATAAATTTTAGTTTCTTTACTTCCCAAATCCCATCTTTTATCTTCTTCAAACACTACATTCTTACTTATCATCATATTTCCAATTTCAACATTAAATAGTTTGTAACATTTTGTTCCCTAACTAGATTAATAGGTACGCATATGTCTTTGACACACTATTTTTTATTTATTTTACACTCAAACAGTCACAAAATACAAGCTTGTCCTCCTTGAGTTCTGGAAGTCTAGTAATCCTGCATTTCTTGTATAGCTTATTCATTGCATCATGGTTTAAGTGCCTAAGCTTTTGGTGCCACAACTTGGTTATATTCTCAGTTTTAGTCCGCAAACACTCATCTTCTTGCATCTTATGCTCCACTACTTCTGACAAAATCTTAAGTATTATATTATTTACCATATGAGGGTATCTTATCTCATCTTTTCTGAATGTATTAGACTACATGTTTAACATAATGTTTAATCTCATTTCCTGTAATTTCCCTACACTCAGCAGATTATTTTGTAGATTAAGCACATAGTATACCTACATGATTACACAAGTGATGCCTTTGATTATTAACTTAACAATAATTTTTCATTTGACTTCAATTTTGCTATTGTTTTCCAACTTAATATAATGAGAGAAACTTTGATCCAAAATTGTGAACATCGTTATGTTTTTGCACATGTGATTGGAGTATCCTGAATTCATGAACCATTCCTCTTATTTTTTAGTTACATCATCTTCAGTAAAAGCCACCAGCAGATCTCTTCCTCGTCATTAATGACTTTAGTGTAATAGACTCTTTTTGTTTTCTCAAGACATCCATACTTGAAATGTTCGAGTTTGTGACAATAGTTACATTCAATTTGACTTTTATTGAAGCTTATGCCGCCACTACTACCCCCAAATATACCATCTTATTCATTTTTCTCTCATGGTCGGTCTTCATTTACTTTCAAAATTTGTTCACATTTTTTTCTAAACCTGCTTAACTTGTGCTCATGTAAGTCTAGAGTTTTATGCAGTTTATCAACTGTCATTAAATTGATGTCTTTTGATTATTCAATGGATATAGTGATGTAAGTGAATCTATCAGTCAAAATTAAATGCAGTTCTATTTATTGGTTCTCAACTAATTTATTGTTGTCAATACTTTAGAGAAATAATTATCCACTCTGTCATCTTCCTTCATTTCAAAAACTTCAAAATCTCCTCTAAATATATTTACGTGATATTTCTTTACCTATTCATATCTATTGAACTTACTTTTCAATGAATCCCAAATTATCTTGGCAGCGTTTCCATCATCTGTTAAAAAATGTGATATCTAGTGTTTGAAACAAATAATGTTTCATTTAAATTCTAAATTTACCAAAAAGCTATATAGAATTAATAGTGGTATAAAATGTAAATGAATAGAAAAAAAAATCAAAGTTAGAAATATTTTTCATAGATGATTTTTTTATAAATAATGAAAAGAACAAAATACCACTATATAGAATAGAAATCGATTCTTTTGTAGCCGCACTTTTATTTTTTATTATGTTTAGATGCCTTTAAGCATGGTGTTATTTTCAGCCAGAATAACTAGACCAAACACGATTCAAAATATAACAAACATCGTAGAACTTATTATCAGAACTAGTGCTCAGATTCAAAGTACCAACTTTGGTAAAAGAAATAAACTCAAACCCAAGCCAAAAAGTTCATCTTTAGATATTTTGCTGAATTTTATTAACGTTTAGTTGATTGACCCGTATCCACCTCGAACCCGATAATATTTCTACCAATTATTTTGGACGGAGCTCTAACTAAACTTGGGAGCTTCTAATCCTTTGTCCTTCAAAAGGGAAAGAGGAAAAAAAGTTTATAGTTCATCAATCTAGCTGAATCACAACAATGCTGACATTATTTAAAATTTTGAAATATGACAACTTGAAACAATCAAAGAGTAAGGAGAGAATTAATGAATGATTTTCTTTCAATTGTATGCTCAGATGATAAATTCAGATAGAATATGATTATGAGTGACCTTAGCTATAAAAATAGCTATATGGTCTTCACCGAAACAATATACTAGTACTAGTATGGATTTTATTAAAGAGTCGAACTTTGACATTGTATGGATTTTATCATCGATCCCTCATTCTAGGGAGGTCGTTGGGTTATAATACCTATAAAAATTGATTTAAAGGATGGTATAATGAGAAAACGAATGTCAAAAGTCAAATCTTATTACTCTGTTCAAAGAGGGCTCACTACGGGATATGGAAATTAGCTATCAGAGTACTCTTCAATCACTCTCGAGATGGTAGCCTTGTGGGAAGAAATCTATGTTTTGAAGATCATGACGATCTTTTGATTGACCTCCCATAAATTGTGAGTCTTGAGAGGGAGATCCAAACATGTGATGAGTGGTTACAAAGAGCACGTGGTGGTCGAAAAAAGGTCGTAGTCGGAGGTGACGATAATTTTCTCTCTAAGAAAGAACAAAAAAATAATATAAGGTGGAGAATTTTGGAATATGATAACACTAGGGATGGAAATGAACCATATTTGGATCGAGCTTGCTTTTTTATGCTTAAGCCCGACTCAACTCAGACCGTTTAAGGCCTAATATATTAAAAAAATGCGATATGTTCGTATATGTGGGTCCAATGATATAAACTTTTATATTTTATATATATTATTTTTGGTTTATATATATATATATATTATTTTATTATTATTATTATATATATATATATTTTTTATTATTTTTGAATAAGATTAGGCTGGATAATTAAAAAACCCAGACCTGGCCCAGTCTTTTTACGATTATAATTTTAAAACTCGTACCCGGTCCATTTTATGTTTAGTCCGAACAAAGTCGTGCCTGTCGGATCGGGCAGAGCTTGACAAGATCCATTTTTCATCCTATATGACACCGTTCATTCGTAGTAGGTAAAGTTATAATTGCACTAACGTCCAACCGACATCAATTATCACGCGAGCCTCGAGGATTCGAGATGACATGAGTCCTCTGTGCATACGCCACTAATCTATGAGAAGCATGTCCCTAGATCAGGAAAAATATGATACATGTAAATATTTGGTTGGTCTTATGAAATTATTAAAACTTCTCTAAAAATAATTAAGTTACAACGACAACTGAAGCATTTCTCTAAAAATCATTAAGAAATAATCATAATAAGTGTGTCGGGAGTCGAATTATCGGGGACTCTCAATGTATTTGTTGCAAAGCTATAATTATGCATGTCTGTAGGACACATCAGAGAATACATGTAATTAAAATGCATTGAATTAGTTTTAGAAGATGCTAAATCTTGGCTTTGAATGTTTCTCAAATTTCCATGGGCGAAGAAACTCGAGTCATATGCTTTCTAAATTAGGCTTGTACCCAATGCGTTGGAGCAAACCAGTTCGAACGGAACAAGGGACTAGAACCTTTGAAATGAGTAATCACTTTCAAAGCTTTACGAACTCCTTAGGGCAAAGATTTTTGAATTTTTCATTTCTAGGGTAAACTTGTGTCAAACGTGACCCTTCGAAGCAAAACAACTTGACCACTAGAAAATATCTTAAAACATCCACTTCGAGCGTAAGAGAATTGCTCGACTGGCATTTTTTAGCCTTTCAAGGAAAGATTCCTATATTATTGCTTCGACCTGATTCGACAGGAATAATGGGGCTACTGATGGTTTAAATATCTGACGGACTTAAGGTTTAGTTTTGGGTCGGTGGCATGCCTCATAATTTGTAGGATAATCCTAAACCCTATGAGGGATTCTATGTATTAATGTGTTAGTGGAGATCAAAATCACATTTTGGTCGCTACAAATATAAAGGGTCATCCTCTAATTGAGGGGTGAACATTCATTAATTTTACTTGACATTTATTAATATTCTCTATCTTTCTCTGTTAGTTTTATCTCTCTATATTTACCTACTAATTCTAGGTGAACCAATTTTGGACTCATGAGAACCGAATGACATTATTTAAAGTCATGTTTAATTTCTCAATTATTTTTTTGGGATCCCAAAATAGCCGATCTAAATAGAATCATTTTCAGATATTTTGCCTTTATGTTAATTTTAGATTACCTCACACTTTGTCCTCTTTATATCTTTTGTCTTTATTTTTTATAAGTCTATATTATATATATAATGTTTGGATAATAATAAAGCACAATAATTATATTTATCAATGTTCTAAGTTACCAAAAAAATAGTAGTCCATATTTATTGCGTCAAACATGTAAGAGACAAAGATTAATTTGGAACTTATTTTTAATTAATATATATTAGAGTGAAAACCCCAATTGTAATGGTATCATTCTTTGGATACATAAATATTTTATACCATTTTTCTCGTTTTTTCTCTCTCCTCATTTGAAAAAAACAAAATTGTTTTGGTTGAAAAAAAAGTACACGAATTTTGTTTTTATTTTTATTTTTGCAAGTGAATTTGCCAACGAAGAGGAATTCCAAATGAAGGTTTGATTGATTCGCAACTCGATTAGGTCAAATATTTGATCATAAATTTTTCTAGAATCAGCGGAATCAAGTGCTTAAGATAAAAACAGGTTTATTTGATTATTTTACTTTTCTCTGTTAATTGTTTTACTTCTCGATTCAAAATTTGGTGTTGATTGTGGCGGAGATTAATTATTTTATATATCATAAGTATTAATTTGGATTTATATTCATATAAATTAATATCATATATATTAATTTATATTTATATTCATAAATGTGTATATACTCTTATTCATTGTTAATTTATAAATGAATTGATGATATAAACAATGTATTAATGTATTAATTTGCTAAGTAAATTACATTACTTTAAAGAATTAAAATAAATTTGTATTTATGTTTAATATATATGAGACTCCAAATAAGTCCCAATATTATATCAAACTCAATATTTGATACCAAATAAGATGATTATCTAAATTTTGTACCAAACATCTATCAAAATAATATAATACCCTTCTTTATAATATTATCAAGTAACTTCTAACAAAAAATAAGTTTTCCTTTTTTTTTCCTTTTTTTTTAAAGTTCGTATATTTCGATTTATAATTCCAAAAATAAAACCGAAACCAGTGTTGTGTTTATATTTACGAGACGAATAAAAAAAGTAGTCTATATAATATGTTTTAGAAAAAATTTAAACAACTAAGAAATTAGTTTAATACTTTTAAAATTTTAAAACTGCTAATTAATACTCTTAACACTGATAATTAGAAGTATTAATCAACAGTAAGTAAGTGACACTTCGTTCCAACACTTATTTACAGCTTTTTGATAAGCTAAAAGAAAAATAATAAAGTTAGAATTTATAAAAAAACAAATAAGATAGATTAACTAGAAATGGATGAAAGTGTGCTCTAACTTATTAGATTTTGTAAACTAATTTGACTGAAGCTTTTTAACTTTATTCTTGTTACTATTCTTTTTTGTTCTTTCACTTTTTCCTCAGAAGGTCAATGTGAAGTATCTGCTGGCCATGCAGAACATCAACTATGTTTATACTCACACCACTGAGTTGGGCCGGATCCGAACCAAGTGAGGGATCCCAGAATCAGTGAAGGTGAGAATGTCAGTCACACCGGAAACTCCGATGGACTGCAAGCTCAACGAGATTGTCATTTACACTGAGTTATTCAACTAGGGGCTCAGATTCTCCTTAGATCCAGAAATCGTCAGGTATTTTCACCTGATCAAACTATGTCCAAGCCAGCTGAGTCCAAATGCTTGGTATACTCTTCTTGCCTGTATAATAGCATCAATGCTATCCAGCATTCCTCTCCCCATGGAGCAATTCAGTGCAGTGGCTAACATGGTGCAAAAACCATCACATCCCATTTCTACCACTACAACATGGGAGACAACTTCAAAGTGGTGGATGACTTGTTGGAGTGAGAGAAAAACTGGAAAACCCAGTTCTTATTCATCAGTGGGATGTGGGAGAATGAGAGAAAGATTAAGGCCAATGTCAACCCTAGCATGCTCACCAGCAGGTAGAAGAGCACAAGTAAGTATTCAATTTTATTTGTCTTTTTCTCTTTCTTATTTTCACCAAAATTCCACTCTTGAATCACCCACTTTCTCATATTAGTATTACCGAAGGAGTTCACCGGCTATTTGGAGGAGGGGCAGACCACATGTGCCAAGCTAAATTCCTAGGCTGCTGAACGTTGGGGGAACTCCTTCCACAACTGTTTTACCTTTGGAAACTTGGTGAGATCATACTTGTGGAATATCACGAGTCGGAGAGATCTCACCTGGAAGGAACTGACTACACCACCTCCCCCAGCTGTCATACTTAAGAGAACAGAGGAAAAGGACGACAAACTGACCTTGCCCTCCAGAGCCAAGCCCCCTAATAAAATGAAAGGGAAGGGCAAGAAAAAGAAGGCAACAACAGAGGCAGTTCGGGGCGCTGCAGAAGAGACTGGTCCGAACAATCAAGGAGGGCAGAAACAAGTAGGGATTGATGCTACTTTGCTCAAAGTAGTTGAGGAAGAGACTATTAAAGAGGCAGGCGAACCTCAAAATCCACCAATGCCTCCTAAAAAGGACCGAAAAAATGAGAACAAGCACCAATGAGATGACTGCTAAGAAGAAGAAGGTCACCTTGGGGGAATAAGAAATCTTTCGCCCTTCGGAGCCTCTACCTCCAGCAAACCCAACTGATCCCACCTTAGCAGAGAAAATTCTCACCGATCTACAATCCGGTGAAGGTACCGGAGGGGATATTGATGGAGTAGATATCAGTGGTCTATAAAACATTGGTCTCTATTTTAACAATTTTGAGAAAGATGACTTCGTCGGCCCCTACCTTCCTCCAAGCTCTTCGAACATGGTGACTTCCAATGGTAAGTCCTTCACTGTCTCCAGGGAACACGATGTGATGACCCACTATCTTCTGGTAGAGGCCCTACTAAATCCAGCCCCCAACAAGCAAAAGCATCGGCTCAGAAATCGATTCCAGAGGAACAGTTGGGATATTAATTTCATTACCATATCTTTGGCATGGGTCACATTTCTTCACCAAATCCTTGGCATCTGTCATTATGGATGGCCAATAGTATCCGGCCAGCAAAACCCTCCGGGTTAAAGCTCTATAGCCACATTGTGCTGATCCTTCTCCATCATGTAGTTCGGATAGCACAATTTGGGACTCCGCAACCCCCAAACAACGCTGGAGAGGTATACTAAACGAATTATTATAAATGACATCTCTTATGATTAAAAAACCACGAGCCATATGCTTCATTTTCCTTTCCACTACTTTCTCCGAAGGGAAAATGCCATCAGAGATTTATTGAAGAAGGAGATATCTCCAGTCTTTGGGTTGAACCACTTGTATACTTAAACTTTCCTCCTCTTTCTTGCTCTGATTGGATTGTATGGATAGATATTCTTGCACATGAATCCATGGGTAGGACTTAGAGTATGCTATGGTTGCCAAAGAGTCTGCTAGAGTGTTCTCCGATCTAGGTATATGCTCATAGCTAACATTTTTGAAGTTAGCTGCCACTTCTTTAAGGATAAACAAGTATTTGATCAAATGCTTCTTTTTTGCCTCAGATTGACCTTGGGCATGATGGATAAGAAGCTGAGAATCACTCATTAACCTGACTCTTTTAGCCCCACACAGAAAAGCTAGCTTCAGACCAACTATAGCAGCCTCATACTCGGACTCATTATTAGAAGCCCTAAAAGCAAAACATATAGTATGGTATAACTTATCGCCATACAGAGAGGTCAAACATATCCCAACACCATAACCCATAGTACTTAATCCACCATCTGTCCGGACAACCCATACCTTCTTAGTTTTCTCATCAGCAGCTTGCTTAGTACTTCTATCCGAATGGAACCCAACCAGGAAATCAGCAACAGATTGAGCTTTGATTGCAGTTCGGGGGGTGAAATCAATATCATAATCACCCGATTCTACTGACCATTTGGTCATCCTGCTTGATAGGTCTGCCTTCTAAAGAACATTTTTCAAAGGAAAAGACGTCCGGACGATAATAGAATGAGACTGAAAATACGACCTCATTTTTCTGGCAGCAATCACCAAGGCTAGTGCCAGTTTTTCAAGCTTTAGGTACCTTTTTCAGCATCCATCAGACTCTTGCTGACGTAGTACACCGGACGAGGATAATTGTCCACATATCTTGCCAGCACCGCACTTATAGCACATTCAGACACAACTAAGTATATGTACAGTGTCTTTCCGTCAACAGTTTTGAAAAGGGTTTTGGGGGAAGATAAATGCTTTTTTATTTCATTAAACGCCTCGTCGCACTATGGAGACCAGTTAAAATCACTAGCACCCTTTAAATTCTGGAAAAACGGGGCACACATATCCGAAGACCTTGAAATAAAACGATTTAATGCAGCCAATCTTCATGTCAACCTTTGTACTTCTTTAACATTCCAAGGAGGATCCATTTTTAATAAGGCATCAAGCTAGTCCGGATCAGGTTGTATCCTTTTCTCACTTATCACATACCCCAAAAATTTTCCGGATTGCACCCCAAAGACACATTTTTCAGGATTCAATTTTAAATTAACCGTTGCCAAGTTGGCAAAAGTTTCTTGAAGATCAGCTACGTGCAACTCTTCTTCCAAACTTTTTACCATCATGTCATCAATATATACTTCCATATTTCTCCCAATCTGATCAGCAAATGCTTTGTTCACCAACCTCTGATAGGTAGCCCCAGCCTTTTTCAACCCAAAAGGCATCGCCCTGTAATAATGGAGGCCCTTATCTGTAACAAAAATAGTGTGTTCCTATTCCTTCAGATCCACCTGTATCTGGTTATAACCGGAGAAGGCATCCATGAAGGACAATAACTTGTTCCCAGATGTGGAGTCTACCAACTGATCTATACAGAGGACTCGATAGAGATCTTTTGGGCAAGCTCTGTTGAGGTCAGTAAAGTCGATACACATACGCCATTTCCCATTCTTTTTCTTTACTAACACTGGATTGGTTGTCCATAAAGGATATTGAGACTCCTTTATGTGCCCCATCTTGGTAAGTCGGTCAACCTCTTGAACTTTGACATCAACTTTCTCCTTAGAGAAAGCTCTCTTTCTTTGCACAACATGTGGAACATCTCTTCGGATGGATAGCTGGTGTGATATAACATTCGTAGGTACTCCGGTCACATCAGCATTGCACCAAGCAAAAATATGTTGGTGGTTTGCCAAAAAAGATAACTCTTTTTCTTCAATTCTGGTGTCATCTTGGAGCCAATTTTAACATTTCTTCCTTCAACCAGAGAGTGGGTTTCAACTTCTTCGATTGGTATCAAAACACCAGGGGTCTCTCTTGGGTCATCAATTTCAACCCTCACCCTCAGAGGGCCCCAACAACTGCTAATCTTCATTTATCCGGACTGCCCCCCATAGTTTTTGGGGCAAGTGCAGTTGCATGACATTCTCTTGCTATTTTCTGGCTACTCCGGACAACTTCCACATGTCCTTAAACTGCATACTTTAAACATTGGTGAACTGTTGAAGCCACAGCATGCATCCTGGAGAGTCAGGATCTCCCAAAGATCGCGTTGTAACATATGGGGCAATCTACCATGACGAAAAGTAACCTGGCCATCTTCTTGAAAGGGTCTTTGCCCAACAATACCTCATCCTCAAATTCTCTGATCACATCCGCAGAGCTCCTTGTGAAGCCCACAATGGATCTATTTGAACGCTGAATCACTGTTGGATTCTTCATCTGTTTATAGGAACTTAAAAAGAGAATATTGGTTGAGCTGCCAGTGTCAATCAGAATTCGCCTAATGTCATTACCCCCAATCGATGCTCCTATTACCACAACATCCTCATGAAGACCAACTATATCCCTTAGGTCATCTTCATCAAAAACGATGAAGAGAAAAGGAATTTAAGACTAATAGGAGGACATGCCTCCCTCTAAATGAGTGGCTAGAGTGTGAACATGCCTCTTCCTTGAAGAAAAAGTCGGCGTAGTGATAGTGTCCCCCCCCCCAAATATAGTGAGTGACTCAAAAAACATTATGAGCCCAGACACTGTCTTGGTATGTTCTATTATAATCCTCATTTATTTCGGGTTGGATCATGATCCAAATACTCTGATTCTACATCAAATCTTTCAATGATTACCATGGCCCCGTCCGGAGCAGATGTCCCCGCATTGTTCGTTGGGCCAGTCTAGTGAGCATTGTTAGATATGTTTCCACTTCTTATCTTGACATAAGCTCCCAACTTCCCCCTTTCAATCAGATTCTGCACCTCTTGTTTTAAAGCGATGCAATCCTCAGTGTTATTGCCAATATCATGATGATATTGGCAAAAACAAGTATTACGACTTTCCTTAGGAGATTGAAGCGATGTCGGCTTCCTGAAATGTACTTCATCTTTTGTTTTGTCATAGATGGTTGCCATATTTTCTTTCAGTTCAGCAAACCACTTCGGTTGGACCCAAGGTCCTCGTTCATTTCTAGACTGCTGGCTCTGAGCTGGAGCTGGGTGATATTGAGTCTGTTTGGCCCTATTGGGCCCCTGTCCGGCTTCTTTAGCCTTGTATAAGGACTGGTTCTGGTTTGGTGCAGTTGTGGCAGATCTCACTTGCCTGTGTACCCTAGTTTTTTTTCCATCTATATTGATTTACTTTCCCACATGGTTTAGCAAACCACCCCAAGTCATGGCCTTTTTTCTGGTTACCGAATCGGCCAGATTCCCAGGGTTTAACCCTTGTCTCAAAGAAGCTATTGCTACCTGCTCAAAGCAATCAGCTAACCCATTCTTTGTGTTCACAAACCGGCTTATATAGTCTTTCAATGATTCGTTTGGCTCTTCGGCACAATGGATGATAGTATCTCCATTGCCATTTACCTCCTTACTCCCTACAAACTGTCTTCAGAAAGCCACCCAAAACGTGTCAAAGTTTCTGATACAACCCTGTGGTAAGCTGTTGTACCATTTCAAAGCACTTCCCGTAAAAGATTAAGAGAAGGCTCTACAAAGTAGTTTCATCCTCATCAAAAGTCATCATAAATGTTTTAAACTGCTCCAGATGGTTGTCCAGATCTTTGCTCCTATCATACTTTCCATTTTAGTACTGTCAAACCTCTTAGGAAGGTTTCCGGACAATATCTTGGATGACAATGGGGATTGCCTCCAATTCCAGCCACAAATAAAAACAGTGTCTTCATTAGGTGTTGCAAAAAGACCTGGCTCATCATGGAAAGCAAAGGGATCTATCAACAGCTGATCCACATGCCTACGACTATGGCTGTGGCTGTGAGACGACCCTTTTCCCAAATGCCTCTTTAATCTCCCATACCTATCCATCTTTCTTGAATACTTTTTAGCCAGCTTTTGTTTCTTCTTGGATCTTCCCTCATCACTGCTGGATGGCAAAGACTCCTCAAACCCATCCTCATTCGAGAAGCTACTAGATGATTCAAACTCTGAGCTCTCCACCGACTTAGACCGAAGAAATTTCTTGGAACTGACATGGGTCTTTTTTGTACCCAAGTGAGTCTTTGTTGACGGGTCATTCTCCCTTGGGTTGTTAGTATGGTGAATGGCTGACACTTTTGACTTTTTCTTTAAACCCATCTCTGCCTTTTTAGTGGCCCTCAACGCTTTTATTTCAGCTTTCAACCTGTCTCGTTCTTCGACCGTGTATCGTTCTCTCCCACCACTTCTATCAAAGGTGGTGGCACTGCTTGCTCGTCCGGATTCATCCGAACTGGTTTTTCTTGCTGGTTTTGAATGCTAGATTCAGGAACCTTCTTCTCCCACTGTGGTCGGCAATTTGGTGTGGTTTATTTTAATCTGAGGGTAATTTTTTCAAGTGTTTTGGAGAGTTTTAAAGGTATTAAATGTTTGGGTGTTTTGTAGTGAGAGATTTAAGCTGTGTGGTTTTATTAAATGTTCATTACCCTCATTAATGAAAGTAGTTGGGTATTTATACCCTTAATTATGGACCCATTGGCTTTCGGGTCAAGTTGTGAAATTGGGTCGAGTTTAAAGACCCATCAGTTTTTAAGTAGATTAACACTTAGCTTAGTCAAAAGGTGTTTAGTTATTTAATATGTTTGTCCTGTTCGGATAGTTCAGTGGGTGCTTATTGTCCGAATTACCCATGTCCAGTTTTCTCAGTGAGTAGTAGTGAATAAATCCGGACTCATTACAGGTAATCCCTTTACCATTTTCTTTTCTTGAATAGTCTTGATGTATGTGTTGCTCAAATGCCCATGACGCTTGTGTCACAAACCCGATGACTCATCCTCTTCTACTTTCAGACATTTATTTAGACCATATTTTCTAAATGCAGATACAGTGAACATGCGGTTTTTGTCATTGTAGAGTTTATAATCAAACCTTTACGAGGATGGTAGATTTTGCATGATCCTTGGTCGATCAAAATATTTAAACCCATATGTTGAAGTTGCCTAACACTCAGTAGATTATTAGTTAATTCTATAACAAAAAACACATCTGTTAATATCTGGGTCAACCTTTCAACTTCACACTTCACATTTCCTTTTCTCATCACCTCAATTTGTGAGCTATTACCTAGTTTTACTTCATGTCTAAAGTTTTCATTGAGTTCAACAAACCAATCTTTGTTACCTGTCATATGATTTGAACAACCAGAATCGATAAACCAAATTCGCTTATTTTCAACCTCTTTGATATTCATATGAGGCATTAAAATTATTTCTTCTCCTTCATCAAATTCGACGCAGTTTTCTATTTTTTCTCCATTTGGGTACTCATATTGATAGTGTCCTAGCTTGTGACACATGAATCACTCAATGTAAGTTCTATTAATAGTCCATTATTTTCCACCTCTTCCCCTGCCTCTAAAGAAATCACTTCTCCCTCTACCAGAATTACTCATTCCATTACATTTCCCATAGATGCGATCACCCTCGACTTTCGGTACTTGTTCTTCAAAGACCTTGCGTTGTAGCTTTTTTTCATGAACAAGTAATGAGCTTTGTAACTCATTGATTGTCATTTGATCAATATCTTTTGACTCTTCAACTGCACATAAAATATAATTGAAGTCGTCCGTCATCGTGCGTAGAATTTTCTCAACAATCTTTACATCTTCCAGATCTTCTCCATAATTTCTCATGTTATTTACTATGACCGTGATTCTTCTAAAATAATCTGTCACTGTCTTACCCCTCTTTATCTCCTCTATATCAAACAATTTTTGAAACCTCTGGAGTTGAGCACGCTTCACTTTTTTATTGCCATGATACTTGGTGTTCATTGCTTCCCAAATTTGGTTGGATGTCTGCTTTTGAGTGATGGTCTTCAAAATAGTCTTGTCGAATGACTGAAACATATAATTCTTTGCCTTCAAATCTTTAAGCCTAGATGCATCCAATATCTTTTGATGCACCGTCGAAAACACTACATCTTCTCCAGGTTCCTTGTGACCTGGTTGAATAACACGCCAATACTCTTTTAAACGTAAGAGATTCTCCATGAGTAAACTCCAGTGATTGTAATCTCCATCAAATTTGGGCACACACGGGGCACTAAAATTGTTCGAATCAGATGTCATTTTTCACACTTTCTTCATTCTTGTTTCATACCATTTTCACTCTTGTAACACTCAAACACTATTGTTTTACTCAAACACACATTCCTCACTCTTTCTACACTCAAATACTTTTTACTCAAACACACATTCCTTTCACTCAAATTGTTTTACTCAAACACACATACCTCATTTTTTCTGTGTTTCACTCAAACACGCATACCTCACTCTCACTCTCACTCTCACTCTCACTCTCACTCTCACTCTCACTCTCACTCTCACTCTCACTCTTTCTGTGTTTCACTCAAACACACATACCTCACTCTCACTCTTTCTGTGTTTCACTCGAACAAATCTTTTTTGTTCTGATACCAGGTTAAACTACTAATTCATAATTATTAAATAAGATAATTAAAGTAATTAATAATTAAATCAATTCCAACAATTATTATATGAGTGATTATGTGTTTTAAAGGTTTGGCTAAATTATTGTCATGATTTTTTAATTTTTACTCTTTGACAAAACTATTACTCGACATTCGCTGCAAGTATGAACGAACTACGCTGATATAACTCGTCTATATCAGCAACGTACATCCCTACCATGCAGTTACACTGTCGACGATGAAGTTTGAAATGAAATTAGACTATATTGAATTTGGTGTGATTTAAAACTTAATTTGGAAGAGCTTAAGGTTTTGAAGATAAAGTTTCTTCGAGCAGTTCTGAAACAATTTGAAATAATTTATAAGTCTTTTTGGGGTGAACTTAATGTGGAACAACTTATAATTTCAAGTGGTACAGTTTAGCCAAGCTTTATTTTAAATTTCTAATATAATAAAACATTTATTTAAAAAAAACGGTTTTATAAATTATTAAACAAAATATAAATATAGAACATATTTCGTTGATTTTAAAAAAAAATATTTTAAACAAATAATTTTACAATTCATTAAAACAAATCAATGATTAAGAGAAAATAAATCTTTTGAAACGTAACATGTTTGAATATCATTAATTTTAATAATTTAGCGAATCGGTTTAAGGTAATTTTTGTCTCAAGATAGTAAACCTAAAGTTTCATTAAAGTTTATGTTTAAGGAGGGTACAAATCGGAGAAGAATGACCAATATTATAAACTAACTAAAGTTAAAGGACTTATAGGCCATTTTAGCCACGATTGACAAATTCATCTCTTTCCTCTGTATACATTACTTGAAGAAAAAGAGTTCCTCAGTTCGATTTCAATATAACCCAAAACGCCTGACAAAAGCTAGAAAAAATCGAAGCAACAATGGAGACGACAAAGACAATTCCACACGAGATCGGAGCTGTGCCCGACTTTTTTCGTGCTGGTATCTATAACGTCAAAAGCGACATCGTTGGATCTCACCCTCTCGAATCTTCTTTCGCATCCGTAATCTCTCGCTATCTTTTTTCTCTCTTTTTCGTTGTTAATTTCTCTTCTTTTTGGTTTTAGTAGTTCCCGATTGTTTGTTTTTCGGGATTATCTATATGGGTTCTGGAGAAATAGCTTTGATTTTGAGCTACTTAACTTAGGGTTTTACTAGCCAGCTTCTCTTTAAGTGTGTATATGTAATCTTCGTTGTGTAACGAATGATCTTCCAAATCTGTAATCTGTATATGCGTTTGAGGCTTATGGTTAATTATCTGAAAATTTATTAGAAAGAGATGAAAGAGGAATTAGGTAGCTTATAAAACCTAGGTCTCCAAGAATTTGATGTGTATGTGTTGTTCTCGTTTAATTGCGAGGGTTGCAGGCAAAGAAGATTCAAGAGGAGATGAAAACAAAGACCCTTTCGAATATATATGGAACAGCTTTGCCATTGAAGATGGATTTCGATATGCAACTTCTCTCAAAGTATGTAACTTTAAGCTTGCTCCTTCACAGTTTCTTCTGCTTGTATAAGTGTTTGTTGCAAGTTTGACTTGTATATATCTGTGTAGATTTCAAAGGCCTCCTGGAGCAATTCCATCTTCAATGCTCGGGTATGAAGCTTTAACAGGGAGCTTGGATGACTTTGGCTTTGAGGATTATTTGAATGGTATGTATATTCTCGCTAATCATATTTGTTTTTGTTAGTGTATAATGATTCTTCTTCATATGTCTCCAAAACTGAGAAACACAATAGTACATAAGAAGCTTGTTTGCATTAACAATTTCTAATAGTCGAATGGAAGAAACAAGCACATTAAGTCTTGCATATCTTCTATGAAGTTGAAACTCGATGTGAAATTGGAAAAGAAATTTCTCTAGCACTGTCCAGGTTTCTTGAATTTCGGATATTGCTTGTAATCCTGGTTGGCTTTAGTTATGTTTCTCTCTTTGTATGCTCATAGTATCTTTTCTGCTTTGAATTGCAGATCCTTGTGATTCGGAGGAATTTCGCCCACGCGACTTGCATCATGGAATGGAAGTTCGCCTTGGCCTTTCCAAGGGACCGGTGTGCCCAAAATTCTAATAAATTTTGAGTTCAGCGAATTAGAAAAAGTAAGACACGGGGATGGTTTGCTCTTGAGTCTGCTTCATACATTAAACAATGTCAGATAGTAAATGCTTCAACTCATGTTTCTATTTTTCCCCTCGCATCCTACTTTGTTTGAAGAATTTACACTGCAATTTAGTCAACTTTTCAAATGATGCAATCTAATATTTCTTTCCATTATATGCCTTCTTTGTTTGTGCGCCTGATTCTTTCTCTAGTATTTTCAAAAGTGCTCAATAATTTAGTGATGGGTTTGAAAATGGCTTCAAATGTGTAGCCGGATGGCTCCTAGACATGAACTTGACTACTTGAGATGGTCGTGATGATTGGTTTTAATTTTGTATTAGTATACTTTGCCCTAGTTGATCTGGTTAAATATAAAGCATGGTGATAGTTTGCGAGTTTCAGCCATCTAGTGTTTTGCCAAGTCTTATATGATCGCAAAACTAGATTAAATACTCTAATAAACCCATGGTAATTAGTGTCCTGATCTTACACTTGTAGTGTTTTGGGCTCAAATGTAATTGGAATAGGTCTTGACAGATTGCTTTGTTGCTGTAAGCCTCCTGTTACTGAATCTCTGCCTATGTGTTAGGCTATGTTGCATTTCTTGATGCAATATGGTGATAGACTTTCTTTCTTGATGCAATTGGTCATTTCCGATATAGTTATAGCTGTTCCATATCTTAGGATCCACAGGTTTAGGGTTTATCTGACTTTATAATCATAATATGTAGGATCTGACTAATCGGGCGACTTTATAAACAGCCATCATGAAACCTAAAATTGTATTCTCCCTGTTTTATTTTATATGGATTCGTGAATGCAAAATTCAATATAATATATTGTTTTCTATCGATTAAATTTTTATTTTTTATTTTTTATTTTCTATAAAGACAAGAAGCAGTTCTTTTTAATACTTATACCTAAAAGAAAATGTAAAACAGAACGGATGAGGAAGTATTTCCATTCATGTTTTTTTATATTTCAAATTAATTGTGGTTTCTCATCTATTAATAAAAGGGAAAAGTAATAGTGTATACCTTCTCAACTATGTAATTATCCAGTGGTACCCGTTTTTTGGGTAGTGTCATTTGGTACTTCGAATTGAAATTTGGACAAAAATACCACAGACCAAATATAAGCGATGGTAAAAGAAAAAAAAGAAACATGCTGGTACAATTCTCATGATAGGATGCGAATTGATTGCAACTCTCAGGATTTCTGAACGATTCTTGTGATAAGATGCGAATTGCTTGCAACTCTCAGGATTTCTGAACGATTATCATGATAAGATGTGAATTGCTTGCAACTCTCAGGATTTCTGAACGATTCTCATGATAAGATGCGAATTGTTTGCAACTCTGGGGTTTCTAAACGATTCTCATGATAGGAGGCGAATTGTTTGCAACTCTCAGGATTTCCTGAACAATTCTCATGATAAGATGCGAATTGTTTGCAACTCTGTGTTTCCTGAACAATTCTTATGATATGATGCGAATTGTTTGCAACTCTCAGGATTTTCTGAACAATTCTCATGATATGATGCGAATTGTTTGCAACTCTGGGTTTCCTGAACAATTCTCATGATATGATGCGAATTGTTTGCAACTCTAGGGTTCCTGAACAATTCTCATGATATGATGCGAATTGTTTGCAACTCTCAGGATTTCCTGAACAATTCTCATGATATGATGCGAATTGTTACTGGTGAAATTTTATTTTTTAAAAAATTCAAAAAATATCATCAATGGATCTAGTTTTGTTCATTTTTAAAAAACAAAAGTGATGGTACTTTCATTTATTTTTTTCGAGCTTCGGTTCGAAAGATACGGATCTTTTAAAAATAAAATAAAAAGAAATAAGTAGGAAAGATAAATTTTGGTTACGTGATTGTTCATGAATAATGAGGGTAGTTAGGGTATTAAAATAAAGTTATGTACTATGTGATAATTAGGTAGTTGAGTTGAGTATTAAGTGACAATTGATCAAACCTTGGATACTAGATGACAATAAAATAGTTGAGTAGGTATCTTAGGAGTAATTTCCCTTAATAAAATTGGTTTAAACAATTATATTATATATTTTATCTATGTATATCATTAAGTTTACAACAATTACATTTTTATATTTTATTTATTTATTTTATTAATTGTGTTATTGTTATTTTTTATTTAAATATAATAAAAAAAATTGAATATGTTATTCGTTATTGAAATAAAGTTTCAAAACTGTGTTTTAAATATATACTGCTCCTACCTTAAGCAACTATGGATGGAGTATATGGAACCCAAAATCAAGAGCCTCGCTTAGCTACTTCATTTTTTGAGATTATTTATTAGTGTAGGATAAAAGACACTGTTAGTCCTCTATGTTTACCACTTGTATCAATATAGTCCTTTTCGTTCACTTCTGCATAAAATTTATCCTTTTTGTTTTAAAAATTTGCAAATATAGCATCCCCTCCCCACACATATAAACCATTTAAAAATTGTCACGTGGCACTTAAATTCTAAGTTTTGTATCACTTTTGGTCTCCAAATTCTAAGTTTTGTATCGCTTTTGGTCCTCCGGAATATATGGAGGGACTAATCGTGCAAATTTTTAAAATAAATATGATGAGTTTAATGCAGAAGTGAACGATAGGGACTATGTTGATACAAGTGGTAAACATGGGGGACTAACAGTGCTTTTTAGCCGTATATTTTATAGCTCATGCCATAAATATTTTCCATTTCACTTAATAACGTTATCCAAGGGCACTAAAACGTCTTAATATATATAATAAATTATAAGAATACACTAACACTTTCTATTATTTTCAAAACTAAAATTTGAAAAACTATTAAACTCAAAAATCACATTCAAATCTGAAATTGATTTCAATTTTTTTCCAAAAGTATCAAATTGTTTGTTACACGAATATAGAAATATATTAATATATTTTTTAAATTTTATATGTATTTTTTAATTTTGGTTGGATTTGAGTTGATTTTTTCAGTTTCGTTATTTTTCTGAGTTTTTATTATATTTTTTTGATTCAGAATTAGCTAATATATGTTGTTTGGTTATTTGTTTTAAATAGTTATGTTTCATTATTTGGTTCTTCCAGCATCATGAATCTTCATGCGTTTGTCCACGGTTAGAGAATGTATGAGAACCAATATATTGTTCTAACAATAGAAGTGTCTTCAGAAGTTTTTCCAAGTCTTCATATTAAATGATACTTGATGAGTCCGGATTTATTCACCACTACTCACTGAGAAAATTGGACAGGGGTAATTCGGACAATAAATGCCCACTGAACTATCCGGACAGGACAAAAGTATTAAACACTGAACACCTTTTGACTAAGCTATATGCTAATCTACTTAAAATCTTATGGGTCTTTAGACTCGACCCGGTTTCACAACTTGACCCGAAAGCCCATGGGTCCATAATTAAAGGTATAAAAACCCAACTACTTTAATTAATAAGGGTAATGAGCTTTTGATACAACCAGGCAGCTTAAATCTCTCACTACAAAACACCCAAACATTTAATACCTTTAAAACTCTCCAAAACAGTTGACAAAATTACTGTCAGATTAAAATAAACCACACCAAATTGGCGACCACAGTGGGAGCAGAAGGTGCCTGAATCTAGCAAGAAAAACCAGCAAGAAAAACCAGTTCGGATGAACCCGGACGAGCAAGCAATGCCACCACCTTTGATAGAAGCGGTGGGAGAGAACGGTGAGTACACGGTCGAAGAACGAGACAGACTGAAAGCTGAAATAGAAGCGTTGAGGGCCACTAAAAAGGCAGAGATGGGTTTAAAAGAAAAGCCGAAAGTGTCAGCCATTCACCATACTGACAACCTAAGGGAGAATGACCCATCAGCAAAGACTCACTTGAGTACAAAAAAGACCCATGTTAGTTCCAAGAAATCTCATCGGTCTAAGCCGTCGGAGAGCTCAAAGTCTGAATCCTCTAGTAGCTCGTCAAATGAGGATGGGCTTGAGGAGTCATTGTCATCCACCAATGATGAGGGCAGATCCAAAAAGAAACAAAAGCTGGTTAAAAAGTATTCAAGAAAGAGGGATAGGCATGGGAGATTAAATAGACATATGGGAAAATGGTCGTCTCACAGCCACAGCCATAGTCGTAGGCATGTGGATCAGCTGCTGATGGATCCCTTTGCTTTCCATGATGAGCTAGGTATTTTTTCAACACCTAATGAAGACACTGTTTTTAGTCGTGGCCGGAATTTGAGGCAATCCCCATTTTCATCCAAGATACTGTCCGCAAACCTTCGTAAGAGGTTTGACAATACTAAAATGGAGAAGTATGATGGGAGCAAAGATCCGGACAACCATCTGGAACAGTTTAAAAAATTTATAATTAATTTTGATGATGATAACAAACTGCTTTGTAGAGCCTTCTCTCAATCTTTTACGAGAAGTGCTTTGAAATGGTACAACAGCTTACCACAGGGTTGTATCAGAAAATTTAACACGTTTTGGGTGGTCTTCCGAAGGCAGTTTGTAGGGAGTAAGGAGGTGAAGGGCAATGGAGATACTATCATCCATTGTGCCCAAGAGCCAAACGAATCATTGAAACACTATATAAGACGGTTCGTGAACACAAAGAATGGGTTAGCTGATTGCTTTGAGCAGGTAATAATAGCTTCTTTGAGACAAGGGTTAAACCCTGGGAATCTGGCCGATTCGGTTTCCAGAAAAAAGGCCATGACTTAGGGTGGTTTGCTAAACCAGGTGGGAAAGAAAATCAATGTAGATGAAACAAAAAAGACTAGGGTATACAGGCAAGTTAGATCTGCCCCATCTGTATTAAACCAGAACCAGTCCGGATACAAGGCCAAAGAAGCCGGACGGGGCCCAACAGGGCCAAACAGACTCAATCTCACCCAGCTCCAGCTCAGAGCCAACAACCTAGAAATAAAAGAGGACCTTGGGTCCAACCGGAGTGGTTTGCTGAATTGAAAGAAAATGTGGCAACCATCTATAACAAAACAAAAGATGAGACACATTTCAGAAAGCCGACAACGCTTCAATCTCCTAGGGAAAGTCGTAATACTTGTTTTTGCCAATATCATCATGATATTGGCCATGACACTGAGGATTACATCGCTTTGAAACAAGAGGTGCAAAATCTGATTGAAAGGGGGAAGTTGGGAGCTTATGTCAAGAGAATAAGTGGAAACAGACCTGACAATGCTCAGCGGACAACGAACAATGCTGGGACATCTACTCTGGACAGGGCCATGGTAATCATTGAAATATTTGATGTAGAATCAGAGTATTTGGATCCTGATCCAATCCAAAATAAAGTGGGGGTTATAAAAGAACATACCAAGATAGTGTCTGGGCTCATAAGATTTTTTTAGTCACTCACTATATTTGGGGGGGGGGGGACATTATGACTGTGCCGACTCCTTCTTCAAGGAAGAGGCATGGTCACACTCTAGCCACTTAGTTAGATGGAGGCATGTCCTCCTATCAGTCCCAAATTCCTTTTCCCTTCATTGTTTTTTATGAAGATGACCTAAGGGACATAGCTGGTCCTCATGAGGATATTGTGGTGATAAGAGCATCGATTGGGGGCAATGACATCAGGCGAATTTTGATTCACACTGGCAGCGCATCCAATATTCTCTTTTTAAGTTCCTACAAACAGATGAAGAATCCAACAGTGATTCAACGTTCGAACAGATCCATTGTGGGCATCACAGGGAGCTCTACGGATGTGATCGGAGAATTTGAGGAGGAGGTATTGTTGGGAAAAGGCCATTTCAAGAAGATGGTCAGGGTACTTTTCGTCGCGGTAGACTGCCACACATGTAACAATACGATCTTTGGGAGATCCTGGCTCTCCAAGATGCATGTGGTGGCTTCAACAGTTTACCAATGTTTAAAGTATGCAGTTCAAGGACAAGTGGGAGTTGTCCGGAGTAGCCAAAAAATAGCAAGAGAATGTTATGCAACTGCACTTACCCCTAAAACTTTGAGGGCAGTTCAGATAAATGAATATTAACAGTTGTTGGGGCCCTCTAAGGGTGAGGGTGAAATTGATGACCCTAGAGAGACCCCTGGTGTTTTGATACCAATCGAAGAAGTTGAAACATACTCTCTGGTTGAAAGAAAGAATGTTAAAATTGGATCTAAGATGGCACCAAAATTGAAGAAAAAAGTGTTGTCCTTTTTGGCAAACTACCAACATTTTTTTGCTTGGTGCAATGCTGATGTGACCGGAGTACCTGCGAATGTTATATCACACCAATTATCCATCCGAAGAGATGTTGCACCTGTTGTGCAAAGAATGAGAGATTTATATAAGGAGAAAGCTGATGTCATAGTTCAATAGGTTGATCGACTTACCAAGATGGGGCACATAAAGGAGTCTCAATATCCTTTATGGACAGCCAATCCAGTGTTAGTAAAGAAATAGAATGGGAAATGGCGTATGTGTATTGACTTTACTGACCTTAACAGAGCTCCAAAGGATATCTATCTAGTCCCCCGGATAGATCAGTTGGTAAACTCTACATCTGGAAACAAGTTATTATCCTTCATGGATGCCTTCTCCGGTTATAACCAGATATAAGTGGATCCGAAGGACCAGGAACATACTACTTTTGTTACAGATATGGGTCTCCATTGTTACAAGGTGATGCCTTTTGGGTTGAAAAATATTGGGGCTACCTATCAGAGGTTGGTGAACAAAGCTTTTGTTGATCAGATTGGGAGAAATATTGAAGTATATATTGATGACATGATGGTAAAAATCTTGGAAGAAGAGTTGCACCTAACTGATCTTCAAGAAACGTTTGCCAACTTTGCAAAGGTTAATTTAAAATTGAATCCAGAAAAATATGTCTTTGGGGTGCAATCCGGAATTTGTTTGGGGTATGTGATAAGTGAGAAAGGGATACAGCCTGATCCGGACCAGCTTGATGCCTTGTTAAAAATGGATCCTCCTCGGAATGTTAAAGAAGTACAAAGGTTGACAAGAAGGTTGGTTGCATTAAATCGTTTTATTTCAAGGTCTTCGGATAGGTGTGTCCCGTTTTTCAGACTTTAAAGGGTGCTAAAGATTTTAACTGGTCTCCATAGTGCGACCAGACGTTTAATGTAATAAAAAAGCATTTATCTTCCCCCAAAACCCTTTTCAAACCTGTTGACGGAGGGACATTGTACATATACTTAGTTGTGTCTGAATGTGCTATAAGTGCGGTGCTGGTAAGAGAGGTGGACAATTATCCTCGTCCGGTGTACTACATCAGCAAGAGTCTGATGGATGCTGAAAAAGGTACCTAAAGCTTGAAAAACTGGCACTAGCCTTGGTGATTGCTGCCAGAAAAATGAGGCCATATTTTCAGTCTCATTCTATTATCGTCCGGACGTCTTTTCCTTTGAAAAATGTTCTTCAGAAGGAAGACATATCAAGAAGGATGACCAAATGGTCAGTAGAAATAGGTTATTATGATATTGATTTCGCCCCCTGAACTGCAATCAAAGCTCAATATGTTGCTGATTTCCTGGTTGAGTTCCATTCAGACAGAAGTACTAAGCAAGCTGCAGATGAGAAAACTAAGAAGGTATGGGATGTCCGGACAGATGGTGGATCAAGTACCATGGGTTGTGGTGTTGGGATATGTTTGACCTCTTTGTATGGCGATAAGTTATATCAGGCTATATGTTTTGCTTTTAGGGCTTCTAACAATGAGTCCGAGTATGAGGCTGCTATAGCTGGTCTGAAGCTAGCTTTTCTATGTGGGGCTAAAAGAGTCAGGTTAATGAGTGATTCTCAGCTTCTTATCCATCATGCCTAAGGTCAATCTGAAGCTAAAAAGAAGCAGTTGATCAAATACCTGTTTATCCTTAAAATAGTGGCAACTAACTTCAAAAATGTTAGCTATGAGCATATACCTAGATCGGAGAACACACTAGCAAACTCTTTTGCAACCATATCATACTCTGAGTCCTACCCATGGATTCATGTGCAAGAATTTCCATCCATACAACCCAATCAGAGCAAGGAAGAGGAGGAAAGTTTAAGTATACAAGTGGTTCAACCCAAAGACTTAAGATATCCCCTTCTTCAATACATCTCTGATGGCATTTTGCCTCCAGAGAAAGCTTTAGCAAGGAAAATGAAGCATATGGCTCTTGGTTTTTAATCATAAGAGATATCCTTTATAATGGTAGACCTCTCCTGCGTTTTTTGGGGGTTGAGGAGTCCTAAATTGTGCTATCTGAACTACATGATAGAGAAGGATCAACACACTCTGGCTATAGAGCTTTAACCCTGAGGGTTTTGTTGGCCGGATACTATTGGCCATCCATAGTGACAGATACCAAGGAGTTGGTGAAGAAATGTGACCCAAGCCAAAGATATGGTAATGAAATTCATATCCCAGCTGTTCCTCTGCAATCGATTTCTGAGTCGGTGCCTTTTGCTCATTGGGGGCTGGATTTAGTAGGGCCTCTACCAATGGCATCCAGAGGGTGCAAGACTATTATTGTAGCCATTGATTATTTCTTAAAATGGATAGAAGCGGCCCCACTGGCAGGTACTACTTCGAAAGCTGTTATAAAATTTATCTTATCTAACATTTGTTAGAGATTTGGGGTTCCACAAAAGATAACCACAGATAATGGGCCACAATTCGATAACAAAGATATGGAGGATTTATGTGCCTCCCGGGGCATTCGGCATTGTTTTTCTTCTCATTTCCACCCACAAGCAAATGGTCAAGTTGAAGTGGCAAACAGGACCATCATGTCCGGTTTAAAAAAGAATTTAGAAGGGTTGCAGGAAAATGGCCAAGCTATTTACAAGAAGTCTTATGGGCATACCGGACTACTCCTGCAACTGCTACACAAGAATCTCCTTTTGCCTTGGTATATGGGATGGATGCAATTTCTCATATAGAGGCAACTCTTCCATCATACAGAGTCCAAAATTATTCCGAACAGGCTAATGAAGTGGCAATCAGAAGTAGTTGGACTTGATAGAAGAAAAAAGAGTTAAGGCTCATCTTAGAACCACCCATTACCAAGGCTTGATGAGGAGCAAATTCGCTTCCAAAATCAAAAGAAGGAATTTTCGACCAAGGGATAAATTATTGAGAAAAGTTTTCTTGCATACTAAGGAGAAGCAGTTCGGCAAGCTAGCTCTGAACTGTGATGGGCCTTATGAGGTCTCCAAAAAACTTAAGTCTAGGACATACAGGCTTCAAGACAAAGATAGAAGAATCGTAAAGCACCCCTGGAATATTGAACACCTCCGTTTATATCTGGAATGAAAGTTGTGTAAATATTTACTTGTTTAAAGTCCATGTAAATATTAGGGGGCATATTCTTTCCTACCCTGGTGGCGCAGAGAGGTTTTAATGAGGTGTCTGGGTTTTTCAATAAAATTTGATGCCTTCTTAAAATATTCGGAGTGGTTTGATTGCAATTTCTTCAAAGTCTTCTAAGGATCTTTGGCAGATCGGATTAATTTGGTTGAATGATGACAATTAAACACATGTCATCGGAGATTTTAAACACTCTCATCTTAAATACTTGTAAAATAAATAAGGGCTATTTTAACATTAACCATTAAATTTTAGCAAGTATGAAACATAGCAAAACTTTAGCATGGTAAACCTGTCCGGCTAAAAACCGGATGATAATATTAGAACATAAATATGCCTTGGCCATCCAAGGACTTTAAGTTTAAAGAAAGGCTTAACCGTACTTAAACCGGACATGGTTAAAAAAATTCCTTGGCCATCCAAGAACTTTAGTATTTCACAAGATCAAGAAAAACAAAGTAAAGATAGTTAAAACCTCAGGGCTTATTCCCTTTGGATGTTCTTGCATTGTCTTTTTTCTTAGGATCTTTGGGTTCACCACTTGAACTCTCTTTGGTTCCTTAGTCCTCATTAGTGGTAGAGTCGATCCTACTTGAGTAATTATTCTCATCACCATCTGCCAGTGTGTGGAATGGAATGTCCTCATACTTCACAATTTCCCACAAGGGACCAAGTGTTCTCCTCGGAAACTTCTCGTGAAAGAGTAGTACCATGTCAGACTTTACTTCAGCCGTCTCCGAAGTGACCAACTTGGTTGCCAGATCTTCCTTCTCCTTCTTCAACTCCTCAAGTTCCTTCTTTAGTGCCTCAATAATCCGGTTGGCATTGAGGAGGTCAGTTGACAAAGTCTCATTGTCTGTGTTGAGGGTGTTGATGAGGGCAGACTGATATTTTACTTGCCTTTCCAAGTTGAGTACTGGCTGAATATGGCCCAGGAGAGAGTGGGTCACCACATCGTGTTCCCCGGAGACAGTGAAGGACTTGCCATTGTAAGTCACCATATTGGAAGAACTTGGAGGAAGGTAGGGGCCACCAAAGTCATCTTTCTCAAAATCGTTGAAATAGAGACCAATGTTTTGGAGGACACTGATGTCTACTTCATCAATATCCCCTCCGGTACCTTCCCCGGATTGTAGATCGGTGGGAATCTGCTCCGCTAAGGTGGGATCAGTTGGGTCTGCTGGAGGTAGAGGCTCTGAAGGGCGAAGGATTACTTCTTCCCCCAAGGTGACCTTCTTCTTCTTAACAGTCCTCTCATCGTTGCTTGCTCCCATTTTTGGTTATTTTTAGTAGGCCTTGGTGGATTTTGAGGTTCACTTGCCTCCTTAATAGTCTCATCCTCAACTACTTTGAGCAAAGTAGCATCAATCCCTCTTTGGTTCTGCCCTCCTTGATTGTCCGGACCAGTCTCTTCTGTAGCACCCCGAACTGCCTCCGCTGCAGTCTTTTTTTTCTTGCCCTTCCCTTTCATTTTGCTAGGGGCTTTGGCTCTGGAGGGCAAGGCCAGTTTACCATCATTTTCCTCTGTTCTCTTAAGTATGACGGCCGGGGGAGGTGGTGTAGTCAGTTTCTCCCATGTGAAATCTCTCCGACCCGTGGTATTCCACAAGTGGGATCTCACCAAGTTTCCAGAAGTAAAACAGTTGTGGAAGGCGTTCCCCCAACGTTCAGCAGCCCAAGTATTAAACTTGGCACATGTGGTCTGTCCCTCCTCCAAATAGCCGGTGAACTCCTTCGGCAATACTGACATGAGAAAATGGGTGATTCAAGAGTGGAATTTTTGTGAAAATAAGAAAGGAAAAAGACAAATAAAACCAAATACTTACTTGTGCTCTTCCACCTGCTAATGAGCATGCTAGGGTTAACATTAGCCTTGATCTTTCTCCCATTCTCCCATGTCCCACTGATGAATAGGAACTGAGTCTTCCAGTTTTTCTCCGACTCCAACAAGTCATCCACCACTTTGAAGTTGTCTCCCATGTTGTAGTGGTAGAATGGGATGTGATGGTTTTTGCACAAGCTGGCCACTGCTGCGAATTACTCCATGGGAAGAGGAATGCCGGACAGCCTCAATGTCATTATACAGGCAAGTAGAGTTTACCAATCATTTGGACTCAGCTGGCTTGGACAAAGTTTGATCAGGTGAAAATACCTGATGATTTCTGGATCCAAGGGGAATCTGAGCCTCCAATTGAATAACTCAGTGTAAATGACGATCTTGTTGAGCTTGCAGTCCATTGGAGTTTCCGGTGTGACTGGGATTCTCACTTTCACTGATTCTGGGATCCCCCACTTGGTTCGGATCCGCCCCAGCTCAGCGGTGTGAGTGTAGACATAATTGATGTTTTGCATGGCCAACAGATACTTCACATTAACCTTCTGAAAGAAAGGTCCCACCTTGCCCTCCAAGCTCTCCGGTAGCTCCGGATGAGCCATTCCCACTTTCAGTTTGCCCTTTCCTTTTTTGTCAGATGCACCATCCTCAGTTTGTCCAGAGGCCTCGGTCTCGAAAGGAGCCTCTTCGATGCTATCTTCCATTACTTCTTCCATCATTGTGGAAGGTTTGTCGGTTGTTGAGGATGGAAGATTGTCAGCTTGTGGATCAGTGGTCTGTCCGGATGGCTGAGAACCGGTTTCTTCTAGAGGTCTGGTGTCTGGTTAGGGCTCAGCTCCGGAGGACTTTGTTTGAGAAGTAATTCTGGTTGCCTCTGATCTGGAGGGCTTGTCTCTAAGGGCTCTAATAGATGTCTCCGATCTGAAGGCTTTATCTTTGGATGCAGACTTAGAGGCCCCCGTTTTGGAGGACTTGGGTTGTGAGCCAGTTGCTTGGCCTTTTACCAAGCGTGTTGTCCGGCGAGGGTTGGTTTTCTCAAGGGATTTCCCAATGTCAGATCCCATAGCGATAAATGGAGAAGGCTTCCTAACACTTTATACCGCTTTCTCTTGAACGGGCCTGACGAGATTGGCGAGAGGTTTGGCTTACATAAACGTTTAGGTTTTGCGCTTTTGGTAGAAGACGGTCCTTGATCAGCTTCTAAGGATGGTGTATTAGACTTATTGCTTGGAGAGACTAGAAGACCAGCAGCAATGCGTCTCTCTCGTTCGAATTTTTTCGCTTTCTCTAGTTCAGAAAGATTCAACCAACCGCCTTTTACCAGAGTGTTTCTCGCTGTGAACATAAAACTATCCAAGAGAGGTTTTGAAAGAAAAGGTGAAAAGCTCTAAGAAAACAAATTGTGGAGTGGTGAATATGGTGAAACAGTAAAAGAAAGTAATTTATATATTAGTAAGGTAAAAAGCTACTAATATCTAGGAGAAGACGAAAAGATTCAGGTAATGATTGAAAACGGCGCTGACGTAAGAAGCATTAAATGTAGAAGTTACTTTTCAGGCTTAGTGGGAGCGTCGTTCTAGGGAGAAAACGGCTGGTAGGACAAATCAAAATGCGACACGTGTCCCACAATCCAAAGAAAAACTCTTAGAATTCTGAGAAGAAATCAGTCTGGATAAACCTCAAACCAAACACATAAACGGACCGGAAAATATTGTTGCTGACTAAATGAGGTTTTTAGTTCTGCCAAAGACCTTTGACAAAGCCTAAAAAAAGGGGTACTGATGAGTCCGAATTTATTCACCACTACTCACTGAGAAAACCGGACAGGGGTAATTCGGACATTAAATGCCCACTGAACTATCCAGACATGACAAAAGTATTAAAACAATAAACATATTTTGACTAAGCTAGGTGCTAATCTACTTAATAACTAATGGGTCTTTAAACTCGACCTGGTTTCACAACTTGACCTGAAAGCCCATGGGTCCATAATTAAAGGTATAAGTACCCAACTACTTTCATTAATGAGGTAATGAACATTTAATACAACCAGACAGCTTAAATCTCTCACTACAAAACACCCAAACAGTTAATACCTTTAAAACTCTCCAAAACACTTGACAAAATTACCCTCAGATTAAAATAAACCACACAAATACTCACTAAACTAATTTGGTTATGTTGAGAGTATTATAGTTCATTATGGTATAAAGAAATTTGTAGGATTTCATATTTTCGTTATAATACTAGTTAATCGTAGCTTCAATTTGCAACATAAAATGGGGTTGATGCGGTTACCCTAAGTTTTTTGGAAATTTGTAGAGTTTAATATGCAACACATGTACATGAATTCAGAGCACTTTATAAAGTCGAGTTTGGTAAACTTTTGTTTATTAATTTCTTTGCATGTCATTTGGTATTTGTCGTTTTTCAAAGGTTTTTATTCATACAACTAGTCACTTTTAGTGAATGATTTAATATATTATTTAATGGGTGTTTCGTAAATTGTCTTTAGATAGTTGTTATTTATTGTGTGGTATTCAAGTAGACTAAAATATTTTAAGAAATTTATCAAAATTTTGCAATGAACAAACTCTGAGGATGATTGTCTTATCGAGATTTTTGATATTTAATCTCAAATTATTATCAGTAGACGTAAAGTTTAAAGAGTTTGAACATATGGGTGTGTCGTTTGAATAAGAAAACAATATGGAAATATAAACACAGAGATTTAAATTCGATTCCATCGTTTTGTGAGAATTATATTGGTGACGGTTATATCAAAATATGTGTTTTTAACCGCTGGTCTATTTTTATATAGTTTAGTTAATTTATTACCTAACTTTGTTTTTGTTCTTTTTAAGATTTTATCAAAATGAAAATCCAAAAATGCATCTTGTTCGTTTCTTAATAACTACATAGATCTAACGATAGAAGTTAATGACACGTGTGTTTGTGGGTTGCTAAACGTGTTTTAAATGTCAACTCATGTAAAAAACCTGTAGGTAGATATAAGTTTGTGCCGATAAAATACGTTAATTATTATAATCATTTTTTTTTCTTATAATTTTTTTGTAGTATAAAATTCTGAGAGCATAGATGAATGAGGTGCGACACGAAAAAATTATCTTGTTTGGAGGTACACTGCATAGCAAGTTTCTATCTATTGCACTTTGAGGGATACAACATTATTTGAAAGATTTAGTGAGAATCCTGTTTGGACATGTTAGGATTCTCAATTTGATAATTTTAAGTAGGGTTATATACACGATTCAAAATTTTGTTTTAAACTACAACAAAGCCTTCACATACATTGTGGCGAGGGTTAAGAGGGTTGTAAAAAATATTTTTTCGTTCTTCGTAATTTTACTATGTTGACATATTGTTAATGAACCTACTAGAAAAGGCTTGTCTTGGTTCGTTTTTAATTTTTTTTAATTCAGTTTTAATTATGTATTTTTGAAAGTGTTCTAATATATGTTGTTTCAAGTGATATAAATGAAGCTTATAATTTCACCAATTTGTAACATTATTAGTTCTAATATGTATTTAATTTCATTTTTAGTGTTAGATAATTTAAGTTTAGATACTTAAGACAAAAAGTAAACAATATAAACTATTTTTGGCCGCAAGACACAAAATTAGTTGTATAATAACTATTCATACATACCAACAAACATAAAAATAATTTAGTTACTAAAAATGGACAAAAATGTATGTGCCAGGTTTTTTTGTTCATTTTTACAACTGATTTCGATCCACATTGTCAAAATCTAGTACATTTTGTCAATTTAAAATACATCAAATTTTGACGAACCCCGTCAACATTGAGTGTCATGATGAAAAATAATCAGTTTAGTCCTTTTACATAAATACCAAACCTGAAAAAAGATCTCAAATACATAGAAAATGTCCTCATACAAACATATATATCGTCCAAAAAACTTAACATCTAAACTTAACATCCATAAAACCTAATATTTAAATACAGAACATCCGCAAACATAATTACCCTAGTCACCTAACACCTATAGAACCGAAATAAAAAAAAAATATTTCCAAAAATATAATCACCCTAGTTGGATGTATACGACTCGCACAATCTCACTGTTTCCCTTGTTGCTTCTCGCAACTCCGAAAATTTATTTATGGAAATTGTCTCTTATATCTACCGACTTTATTCCCAGGTAAGGCGCGTGAGTTCTCTTTGGTTGTCATGTATCACGTCTCTAAAGAAATAGGTGTCTCATCACCGGAATATGTATATAATATTCTTAAGACAATTTCAAATTGTAACCATAATAATTTTTAACTTTAATACGAATGTCAAACTTTGGTAGCATTAGCATTTTTTTTTTCATCCGATAGAAATCTAATTGCCCAAACCTTCCAAACTAAGCTCTCATACTTCGTATTTGGTTCATTTTTCTGCATCTCGTTCTTAAATGTTTTTTTAGGGTTTGTCAATAAGCGTTGGATGCGGCCCCATTTCCCAAGTACACATCTTGAGTGATACAACTCTACTTTGTCTCTGCATGTAACAACATAATTACATTGTGTCAGTTTCACAAACCCTCTGTCTAAACGGAGACTCTCGTATGGCTGAAAGATGATTTATAGTACAATGATAAAACCTTATTTTATATATATAGTGTAAATACTAAATATTCAAATACTATAACTATACATAAGTCATCAATCGTTAAACTATTTGATGCAAGCCATTTATACTGAAAATTATATAAATAATGTTTGTATACTCGGAAATTCTTATCTGGAATCGATGCATGTAAATACGGTATAAAAGGTTGATAGCCCTGCAAACGTAATGGTTGGACACTAGATGAATGATTGTAGGCCCGTTACTTTATCAATGCAATAAACTCGTTCATATTTTTTGTCACATGTTGGCATACCAAATATAAGACATCGTTAGTTCGGCCAAAATGTGCATCCCACATACATAATCTTCCAATGTGTCTAAGTCTTTGAGGTTCTCTAACTAATCGATGTTGATTTGTGTCATGGTCTTATCAGTGAACATAACCGTTGTAAATAAATATAAAATATACGTTTGGATATAACTTAATACTTTTGGTACTAAATATATTCCTTAATCACATGATTTCAAGTCCACTACAATAAACTTTATCCAGCTCGACTTTTACAATAGTAACTTTCAGCCCAAACAATTGTAACATCGTGGTAGCTATGGCATTTTTTATTAATGATGTTGGATGGATGAGTTATTCTTGGAAAAAATACACATATAATACAGATGACGTCATCTAATGTCACCATCGTTTCTCCGAAGGAAAAATGTAAATTGTTGGCCTCATGGTGCCATCTCATGATCAACACTCTTACAAGAGGCCTATCGGGTCAACAATCTATCAATGTTTCCTATAATGGTCTGAATAACTTGCTTTTGATGACTCTCACAACAGATTGTTGGCCATCAACGCATTTTGGTCACTTATATAAACCAATAAGAAAAATATATATTTTACATTTTGAAATAAGTATAATACAAATGTTAACAACATATCAGATGTGTATCCTCTCGTGATATATATTGTACATTGAATGATTAGTGTTGTATTTGTAATATCTAGATATATGAGGGAATTTTCTTTGAAACTCTTTTTCTTCTAACAGTATGTCTCTTTCTTCTTCATCTCATACCATGACTTTGCCTCTTCATCGACCTCCACTTATGCTTTCCCTTGCTCATCGTCTAGTTTTTTCTCTAGCTCTAGCTCTGGATCTAGGGCTAGCAATGCTGATGGTGGGATTTCTAGTGTCAAGTCCTCTACATAACCCAATAGTTTCTTCTTTTATCTCAATGGTATACCATTGTCAAACTTTCCGTTCAAGGAACATGTTTGAAAGGCTCCGGCTCATCTGTCCTAGATGATGATAATGATGTTGATGTTACATTAATGATCCTTTATTGTTTTTAGAGGAATCAAGTTTCAAATCAAAACATAAAAAATAACCAAATATAAACAAAAGAAACAAGTAATAACAACAAACTATGTCAATATTTGCATCTAATAATGGATACTAATATTAATGTAGTTGTTCGACATCAATATCTATTACTGGATTTGATGTCGATAAACTACGTCGAAATTCACATAGTATGAGCTATTGATGTCGAGATATTGCATTGACATCAGTATCTCGTGTGCTATATGAATGTCGAGGCTTAAATTTATGGTTGGTCATTTGACTATGACGGTTTTTTTCATATAGTCCTTTGAATTTAAAATGTTCGGTGAAAGTCCTTTAACCATAAAGATTTCTTCTATAAAGTTATATGACTTCAAATATGCAGTGAGCGTCCCTAGATTATGAAAATTTTGATAAATTTACTCCCTAACGGCTGAGGAATCGAGGACTAAATTTATCAAAATCTCTATAGTCAAAGGGACGTTCACAATAAATATCTCCATGGTCTAGGAACGCTCACTGGATATTTTGAAGTCAAATGACTAAATTTATCAAAACCGACAAATTGATGACCTTCACCGAACATTTTGAAGTCAAAGAATTATATGAAAGAAATCACCATAGTCAAAGGATCAATAACATATTCAAGCCAGAATTTTGACGTATTTCTTCGACATCAAATGCACTATACAAAAAAATCTAAAACCTAACTTCGAATTAATAATAGAAAACTTCATACTTAGACCAAATTCAACGAAATAACTTCAAAACCTCAGTATGCATGCTTAATAATCAATCTTTTATGACTTAAAACTACTTTAAACCACTAATTTTCAACAAATTTATATGTTTTTAAATAAAAACACTCAAGAACAAATATTATATGTCTTAAACAAGTCTCATTCTACTAAAAACACTAAATAAATATTTTTTAATTTCATATTTGAACAAGAATTTAAGTTTTTGATTGTTTTTCTTGGTGTTCTTGAGTTTATCGGGATGTATCTAACATTTCACATATTGATACATTGTTTTTATTCTAAATACGACAAAATATTAATTACATCCTATTTTTCAACTTTTTCGTATCTATTTCAAAAGTTTTCTAACATCAAAGTACATTAAGAACACCAATTCTAAATCTTAGTTTTGTTCAAATCGAAGGCAAACAAACTTTTAGTAGACCCTTAATTAGTTCTATCTAATAATATTTTTACTTTAATCATACTTGTTTTTTTACTTAAATTAGTCTTTTGGGTATCTTTAAAAAAAATGAAAAACTACATTTCTTGAAGTTTAATGGCTAAAAATTAGTTCAATGTTGTAAAATGTTGTTAGTTAAGCATATAGTTTGAGTTTATAAAGTTATTTCGTTGAATTTGGTGTCAAATACAAGAATTTTTATTATTGATTCAAGGTTTAAACTTAGGTGGTCTTCAATTATTTTTGCATGATTACACTAATGCCGACCTAGTGCGACATTAGTGTAATCGTGCAAAAACAATATTTTATTTATTTTGTTTGGTTTTTTTACAAGAAAATGACTATTAATCTCGACACATTAGGTTGACATTAGTGTAATCATGCACTTTGAGAACTAGTTTATTGGTTTGTTTATTTAGTTTTGTTAGTAAGATATTTATGTTTATTTATGGAAACCTCTACGGAGCTAAACGACTTACCTAATTCTATATTTGTACACATTCTCACCTTATTTCATACAACTAGAGACAATGTTAAAACTAATGTATTTCCTTGACAATGAATATCTTTGGAAGTTCGTACTGATGCTCATAATAGGTGATATTCATGAACGTAATTGGAATATGGACGAGACTATCATAGCTAGTTATCGTATGCTGAAAATATTACGATTTCATGTTGTTGCTATGGTATTTTTAAAACATGGATTATTTGAAATTATCCAGTGACTTCAATTTGTAATAGAACATGCGGCCGAGGAGGTATTATAAGATTTTAAGGGTTAGTAGAGTTTAATTTGCAACACATATGCATGAATTCTCCACACTTCAAAAATATGAAGTTGGTAACTTCTGTTTTGTAATTCCTCATAATGTTTATTTGTTGATGCGGTCAGATTTCTTTGACACTGACTATTGTATATATTCGGAGGGTTGTTCGGGCATATCTAGTACCATGCCTCACCGAATAGGACAAACAAGTGGACTGTGACTCAGCTAGTTGTTAGTCATTTTTTATCTTAGTCCTATAGGTTTTTAAACTTGATACAAGCCCGTGATCCGACCTGGAAGGCCCACAACCCATTAAACAAGTATAAATACCATTTGATCAGTAATAATCTACATTAAATTATCGACCACAACGGGAGGATCGACGGTGCCTGAATCATAAATTCAAAACCAGTAATAACAACCGGTTCAGATGGATTCGAATGCACAGAATACTCCACCTCAGAGGTGGAAGGAGTAAAATAAAATAATGAGTACATTGTTGAGGAGTGCGATCAGTTGTGGGCCGAGATTGAGGCTTTGAGGGTATTAAAACAAGCAGATAAATGAGTTAAAGAAAAATCTGGTGTGTCGGCGATTCACCATACTCATAATCCTAGTGAGAACGCACAGTCTCTGAAGACTCATCTGAGCTCCAAGAAAACGCATCGATCCAAATATGTGGAGAGTTCCACTTCAGAATCCTCTGGTAACTCTTTTATCTCTCTACTTCTCACTCAACATACTAAATTCTTGAAACACTTTCCTAAAATATCCTTTGATCAGTAATAATCCACACTATTTGTATTGTCTCTTCCTCAGTGTTTTATCATTACAACTATCCACTTTTAATGATGGATTGATTATACTATTAAATAGGTGTCCCTTGCTTGAGAAATTTTATTTATATAATTGTTATTCGTTGGGTGACATTTAAGTATGCTTGACAATTTGATGAAATTATCAATAGTATCCTACGATAATAGTAATGAAGATAATTGTCTTATCAAGATTTGAGCATCCAATCTCAAATCAATTTCAGTATTCGCAAGAATGGTGAGTTTGAACTGATAAATTTATTATATTTATCTGAAACCAATATTGAAATACAAGAACCTGGAGAAGTTCTTAGAGAAGATCCATGATGTTGTGAAAATTATTATTGATTACAATTGCGCTAAAGTTTGTATTTCTAACTCTTGATCTAGTTTTGAATATTTTTAGTTAATTGATTATCTTGTTTTTTCTCTCTTTAAGATGTTATCAACATGGACTCCAAAATACATGCCTTTTTCCATATTTGATCATTGCATAGATCTAGCGACAGAAGTATGTGACACGTGTGTTTGTGGGTTTCTATACTTGTAAACCTCATAAAAAATTTGCAGATAAATATAAGTTTTTTCCGATAATAATATGATAAATTTCATAATCATCGATATTTTTTTTACTCTTGATTTTTTTTAATTGTGTAAAATCTCTTATAGCACATATGAATGGGTGAGACATGAATAATTTTTTTTTTTTTCTGGAGTCACAACTAACTTGTTTGAATATTCACATTTGAATCTATTGTATTTTAAGATATACAACACATGTCGATATTAATTGTATGATCTCACTTATGCACGTGATGCTGGATTATTGGTCAAATTTGTTTTCCTTATATATCCCCTTAAACTAATTTTACCTTTATTTTTTATATATACCAATAAATTGGCTCTCTCATATCTCCCTCTTCATACTTTATAAAAAATTAAACCTCTAATATCTATGATATAGAATGGAGTACATAAGAAGATATAAAATTGCTTAGAGTCTTCATCATTGTGAAGCAAACAAGACAGCTGGAACTACAACATTTTTTGATAAAGTAGTATGAAGAATGTACTATATGTACGGTATGCATTGTACATATAGTATATGTATCATGTCACGTGCACGAGGCCAAGAAAAAGTTTTTATCACGTTCGAAAATTTGAAATCGCTTCTAAATTTTTGGATTTCGACCTCCCGTACGATGGCATACAAAAAATATACAATAGGTTATTTTTGTGAATTATTGATTCTATTAAAAAGATATGGTGAAAGAGATGGATGTGCACCTCGTTGAAAATAGTCTGGAACAAGTGGAGAATGATTCTTACCTCGTATAACAATATATGCAATGATATAAATCTTACTGAATTATTGTATTATTAAGTATTTCGTAATTCGTTTTTTCATTTTAGGTTTTCAAACTATTTTATTTTATTATAATTTTTTAGTTTCATTATGTTTTATATCTACCATGTTTGTTTATTGATATTGTTTTATTATTAAACTTAAAATTTTCAAAGTTAAACAATGACATTAATGAAAAAAATAAACAACAAAACATAATTTATTGGTAACAACGATAAACACAAAAAAATAGTTTATAAATAACAATACTAGAAACTAAAGTTACAAATTATATATGTCAGTCGTCGAAAAGTTCATTACTCTAAAGTTTTGCTTAACTACTCCCTGAATTTTATATATTTTTCAATCCGTTCGGGTACTGGATCATCGTGCCAAAAATCTATTTTATACAAATAAAAATCCAACCAATCGAAACGAAAGGTAACGGTGCATTCGGATGGATCATAACCTGTTAATTGAATATGAACAATATAAAACAAAATCTTGTTAATCGGAATAAACAATTATAATCATAAATTCTCTTTCGTTAACGAAATGATTTTTTCACATGAAGAATACAAACTTATTTTCTTTATGTGAGAGGGGACAAAAGATTTTTTAGCGATAAAAAGTTGAAAGTCACTTGCACGATGCATTTAGACATGTTCGCATTGATAAACAAACACTTGCACTTAGTTCTATAAACCGAAAATTATATTAAAGCATTTGAGTCTCTTTTTTATATACCTTTTTATGAGTAAGATGCACAACTTCATATGAAGGAAAATTGAAAATTATTTTGTTTATTGGTCGTTTCTTCACATATTTTCATGTCTTTTGACTTTTGAACAATGAATGAGTTATAGCCATAACCACAATGAATATCCATTTTTGTATATGTTATCTCGGAAATGAACATAATCATAAATGAGTGAATATGATTCTGAAACAACAACTCATCTTTAACTTCATCTGTGACTTTTCGGTGTTTGTATATTGCATTACAAATATTAGTAATATTGGATATAGTTTTAGTTTTTTCATTCCTTAAAGTGATTAAAACTCCCCTGATGATAAGTACCAGTCATAAATAATTTATGAAAGAATTCGTCTATTTTTGAATTTCTCACTACTCTGCATCTTTTGAAGTATTCCGCAACATCATATTATACTTTCCTCGTATAATTATTAGAGTCCATAATTCACTTTCAGAGGTAACGGGATAAACCTTAAGTCTAAAAAGACAATTAAATTTTTTTAATCGTGGGTTTTTTTTTTAATATCAGGTTTCTTATGTTGTTGTTCATAAGAGCCGAATTTCTCGTAGCAAACACTAATCTCAAAATTCTTCCAATCTACAGGCCATCGTAAAAACTTTTAGTTATCACATCTCTCATACTTTTACCCATAACTTTTACTCATTCTTCAAGTTTAGGTCTAGTATGATACGTAAAATTTGTGAATACATGCGGAAATTCTTTATAATTTTTTGGTTTTATCACCTACAAAAATTAACAATAAGAATATAATATAAGTCTGAACTAGATCGTAAAGTATGGATTCCAAATAAATGGCAACTAATAATGATGTACTACGTTGATATTAGTTGATAATATGTGTCAACTAATGTCTAATGTCAATGCATCCGGTCCACATTGAGCCATATGTTTGGTAATCAATGTTGATCGGATGCGGCGACATTAGTTGACACACATCGGTCGACGTAATATGTTTGGTAATCAATGTTGGTCGGATGCGGCGACATTAGTGGACACACATTGGTCTACATCGACGTAATAACTTTGACACCAGAGATCTCACCCTCGCGATTCTCTTTTACTTGATTTCAAGTATGCAAAATATGAAGTATATATCTTAGATTGTGATTCCACAACCTCTATTAAACTCAATTTCATTGTTTTAAATGTTTATTTTATTTTTTTATTCTTTGTATAATTTTTTTAGTTTCTTTTAATTTTTAATTTTTATTTTCATATATATATATAGAATATAGTTTGAATTGTGAATCTTTAAATAGTACGTTTTCAAAATTAAAGAAGGATGACAAATTTACTGCAATTTGAGATTGTATTTACTTATGTTGTGGCCGTTTTTTATAATCTATATGTCCAAAAGAAACCATATTTCATTGGGTTCAGATCCAAACCATTAAGTATACGAATTTAGACTGCATAACATAATAAATAAATAAAATTATATGGAATGATAGTAGGGGTGAGATTCGGTCGGTTTTTTGACATATATTTAAACCAAACCAAAATAATTCGGTTTATAAATTATTAAACCGATTTAATAATATCGTTTTTTTCGGTTTCGGTTTTTTTGGTTTCGGTCGGTTTTGATCGGTTTTTCGGTTTGAACATCGGTTTGGATCGGTACGGTTCGGTTCGGTTCGGTTTTTTTTAATTATTTTTTTAGTTGAATTTTTTTTTAAATAAATCAAAAAAATATAATATAAACTAATTATTAGTTTTTTATATTAATAATAATAAATTTATAGTTATAATTTTAATATAATAAATATTATGATAATATTGTTACTTAAAGCGTAAAAAATAAAGAAATACATAAAATGAAGAATCTAGGTTTGTTCTCTGAGTTCTTGAGTGTTACTCCCTCCGTCCCAAAATGTTTGTCGTTCTAAGAAATATTTTTTGTCCCAAAATGTTTGTCGTTCTCGTGTTCTCGTTTACTAATGCAAATTTAAATATTATTCATAATGAACTATCAATTAGATCTCTATTTTTTTCTTTTTTACGAGAAAGAGAAGTAATTATTACATTTCTTAATACCTATGCCTAACCTTAAAACGAAAAACATTTTGGGACAGAAGGAGTAATAACGTAGCCTAATCCGAAACCCACGAAAGTTATCAACATATCTGTTTGTGCCAAAATGGATAGAACTGGAAACAATTTATCTGCTCTTTCTGAGAGGCTGTAGTATACGAAATGGTTGAACAGGTCAATAATTTTTAGGCTAAAGATATAATTGACACATGAATATAATCTAGTGTGGTGTAAGCAATATTAGATCTTCTGGCAATGTTTTAATCCCGTCATAGCTATAAAAGATGTACTAGCTATTAGAAATAAACGGTAGAAATAAGTAAAAAAACCGTTAATCAACTATAAAGTGTTTAAAAAGTTGTAGGTAGGGTTTGAACCCATAATGTACTAAGTGATAGAGGTGGTATACAGTTATACTTATATATAATATTCGGTCGGTTTCGGTTTTATTTTTTTCTAAAATCATAAAAAAAACTGAATATTATTATTTTTAAACCGACCGGTTTGGTTGGTTTTTTTTCGGTTTTTGCTCACCCCTAAATGATAGTAATACTGATCGCATGTATGAACTGAATTTAATGACCCATTTAACCGGAAGAGCTAGAATGACCCATCAGTATATTAATGCATTTGCTACCAAACAGTATTAAAAGTTAAGATTGTTCTTGGAGTATGATCTCTACACAATAATACAATACACCTACGGCACAATAATGTATTACATATATATAAGAGTGGAGGAAAAAGGTTTTATTAATGTTCATCTTCTACACAAGACTAATTTTCTAAAATAAAACCGCAGTCATTTTCTGTTTCCTGAATGAAGATTTCAGTTGGTTCAAGGCATCCTCGTAGTGTGTCGTGTCCGAGTTGCGCACGTTCGTTATCTCCAAAACCAAATATTTGACCACGCTGAGTGACAACAACCGTGTGGTACAATCCTGTGCTAATTTGAGAAACATGATGCCCTCTTAAGCTATCAAGTATGCGAGGCCTTAACACTTTCTCAGATACTCCTCTGTCGAGAAACCCAAGGCTTCCGAATCCCATCCACCCAAAGCCGTAGACAAAGCCACCATCAACCAGAACAAATGTCTTCCTCTTCCTTGCACAGACCTACAAGTTATCGAGAAATTGAATATTGATGCTATTCTTTGTATTTATCGATCACAAAATATTAAAATGAAAAAGATATAAAACGGACCTGCACGACAAGAGAACTCTTAAGGCTGATCAAGGGTTCTGGTAGAATCTTGTCAGTCTCATCCCCATGGCCCAGAGCACCACAGTAACCTTTTCCCCATGTGTAAACCTGTAATGACCATGGCGTAATGTTATTGTAGCTAAACTAGTAAGCATGAAGATCAGTGATGAAGTACTTTCATCTTAAAAAGCATGAACTTACATATCCATTTGAATCAAGAGCCACAGCATGTTCGTCACCGGCAGAGATACGAATTACATGGATACCCTTTCTCTTAAATGTCTGGATTTCTCGTGGTTGTAATTCATCCTGTTGCTCCCCATGCCCAAGACAGAAATTAGAACCAGATCCAAACGAGTAAACTGCACCATTGCTGGTCACAGCTAAACCATAACTTGGACCAGCAGCAATCTGAACTACAGAACCAACACCCTCGAGCATTTCTACAATTTTAGGTGTTGGCCGGTCAAGATTGTCGCCATGACCAAGCTGACCATGAGTGTTTGCTCCACAAGTATAAACATGGCCTTCATTTGTGAGGAACATAGTGAAGTTAAGCCCTGCAGCCACCTGAATTAATTCAACCATTTCAACATTACAAAACGTTTGATCTTGAAAGAAAACACAATTTGCATTATTCATCGCTAGGGTATAAAGACATTATATAGATGATCATGATATGATGAGAACCTGCTTGCAAAAGACTCCTTTTAGAGCTTCAACAACCCTAGGCTTAAATATGGGTCGACTTGTATCTGTATGACCACAACAAAATGACGAATTATCACCGCATGTGAAGATCTGCAAGAATAAAAGCAAAACTTGGTGAACAAGACAGATACCAAATATATTAGTACAGTAAGGAACATGAAAATGTACAAAGTGGCAACAATACAGGTACAGGAAAATGCAACAACATAGGAAGAGGAAAATGTACAAAGTGGCAGCAACAAAGAAAAAGAAAAATGTATAAAGGAGCAACAATACGTATATCAAATGTAAGAGCTAGACGATATATGCAGATGCATCAAGGGAATATAACTACAATGTAAAAAAAGTGTCAAACTACACTTTAATAACATTGAAGTATCACTAGGCACCAGCAAAATGAATACGAACACATTCACAATGCCTTGAGTTTGGTATTGGTCTACAAGGTCTGCATCAGTATGGGATTAAACACACCATTAACTTGAACAAACTCTAGTCTTCTTGGGATGTCATCAAATAAGAGTCGCAGACAGTTATAAAGGTCAAATGTATAGTCGCTATATCTTATCATGGTTCATCTAGAGACTAAACTGCCTAAACAAACTTGTTTTTTTTTATGCAAGTAACTAGGGAACAAATGAAGTAACAAACTGGTCCAATAATGAGCCACTAACCTCTCCGGACTGCAAAACAAATGCAGCATGATTATGGGAAGCTGAGACTTGAACCACCTGGGCTGAAAGTGGAAAATCAACACGTGTAAATGCCACACACTGCTTCTTTTCAGGACCCTGACCAAGAACCCCACACAAACTTGAACCACAAGAGTAAACTTTTGAGTCCCTGATTATCAATGTATGATATTTTCCAGTTGTTATCTGCATCTGCTGACAAAATCGGATAGGCAATTACTAAATATTTAAGGGTACTAATATGCATACAGTCGGACAGATCTAGCACTGTACAGCTTAGTAAAATTTATTAAAGATATTAACGCCACAACATAAAGCTTTAGTCTCTTGACTAGCTTCCTAATGATTTATAGCATAGCATAGCTCCATCATATAAAGTAAGAACTAAATTTTGTAAGAAAATATTACTTTGCCAGCTGAAGTCTCGACCATATCTGATGACCGTTCCACCGACTGCAGGAACCTTAAAAGCCGCTTCCATTTGCCGTCACACCGTTCAAGAAGCTCCTTCTGCGCATTCTGATCCATTCCATCATAAATAGGATGCAACAAGCATAGTTGAGAAGCTGCAAAATCCACCAATGTGCGAAACTTCTGCGGGTAGAACCCATGACTTTTTCCGAACGCCCTTGAAGTTAACTCTAAGGACGTAAGATCAACGGCACTAAGCCGGCCAGAGGTCAACACATCTAAAATCAAATGTGAAGGCAAATCATCAATAGAAGCCACCCTATACCGATCAGCCATTTGCCACAACCTTCCACTCTTTTCAGCTCAAGTATATAACACAATATACTTTAACCCCTCAAAATACTAGTAGACTACCCAAAAGAACAGCAACCGATTGGATAACTAACGAGATAGATTACTCAAATTTTTAAGCGAAATCTCAAGCAATTAAAGCAACAAATGAAGAAGATATGGATCCTAGACGCGAAATATACAGGTATTTGGTAAAGCGATTGGGAAACAAACATCAGAAGGAAAAAAACACACTCCCAACTACACAAAATCAGAACAATTGTAGCTCTTGTCCTGCAAATTGAGAGCAAAATCAATCAAAACCCAAAGAAAAAGAACTCTTATAACTAGCCAAAAGGAAAATTTGAATTTACAACATAGTGAGATACAATGATTCAACTTTGAACAGCTAACAGGAGATGATAATGTAGAATGTTGAATTGTGTTACCTGAAATGACTTTGGGTGTCGGATCAGAAAGATAAAGAAAACGCACACAAGACGACAAAAGCGTATATGTTACAGAGGTTTAAGGCTTCTTTAATGGCGACAGTTCCTCTCGCGCGCTCTCTTTCTCTCGCTCTCTCTTTCTCTCCAACTATTTGGAAGAACTGTAGCGAGAATCTTCTTCACCTTATTGTATTTCTCGTTTTGCTCAGGTATGGACACGTGGAAGAAGGCGATTGGGTGATTGGCATCACATGAGCTGGATTACAAAAGTGGTGGGTGACACGCGATTACTTAGTGCCAAAGCTTTAGATAATTATTTGACTATGATTTTGTCTTTGATTGATTTGTCTTTTTTCATTTCTTTCCTTTTTTGTCTTAAATTTGTATTTTGAAATTAAGTTAGCAAATCACAATAGTAGTATATCACTCTCAATTTTTTATTTGTATTAGTTAATTTCTTAGTTGCCACCCATTACTTGTGGATATATTATATTCCATTTCCTATGATAGTTCATTTTTCTAAACTTTTGATACTTCCAAATATATCATGCTTCTATATATAAATTTTTAAAAGAATGGGTTTTCTTAAATAAGATATGGTTTGCCAAAAAGATGACTTATATCAGCGTCTTTATAATTACAATTTTTTCAATTTATATAATTTTTAACCATACATCACCACAACCACATTATTAAAGGAATCTCAGGTATTAACATTCTGATTTTCAATAATAAAATCTTGTTTCATAAATTTGGCTACGTTGGTTGGTCATAAAATAAAGATGATTATAATTTTAAAATCTTATATTTGGTAGTAAATTTTATATGATTTTTGTTCTTCAGAAAATATCCAACAAAATTTAATATCGTGTTTTATTAGATTCATGTGTTGATTATTTTTAGATAATTTATTAAATGAGTTTAGTCATAAATTCCAATATAAATAGATGATATAATCTAATAATATTTCGACCAATAATTTAAATGTCAAGTCAAGTTTTCACCCTACGATAGAACACATGCCATTCTATTTTTATTCATTTCTTGTTTTGTCCAATAAGATAGTCTATGTGTTGTTTATGTTTTAATTGTAGACCTTCGCTGCCTGATATGTTCGTAAAACCTCTCCTATGATTTCAATTCTAGTTCCAAAGTTATGACTTTTATTTGTTTTTAGTTTAACTTGCAAGAGCATGTTATTATATTGATTCGGATTAATAACTTAAATATATTATAATGTATAATAATGTGATTCAATATTGGTTATAATTACTGACTTTAATTGTGACGTTATGCAAGTTGTATTCAATCAATTTAGGTCTCAAACTGATCGTTTCAAAAACTACGTCACTAAGCATGATTGTAATTGAAAAATAAAATGAAACAATAACATAATAGAAAAAAAATTAGAAAACAAAGATTTATAGTGGTTTGACAACTAGTCTACATGCATTATGAGCCACAACTATTATCATTCTCATGGTAGTTCAACAATAACAGTACAAGATTGAAATAACAAAGAAAGATAGTGTTTACAAAAACTCAAAATTCAGAGCTCACACTCGATACTCTTCCAAGATCATCTCTGATATACTAAGTATTTTCTCTTTCAATCTTTGTTGCACAGTCTACCAAAGTCTCGTCAACCTCTTCGAAGTTCAAAGAGCAATATATATAAAAAAAATTTGTCAATCTCTTTCTAAAACAAAATATAACAAACTTCTCAACATAAATAACCATTTATTTATAACAATAAGTAACTTATTCTAGTGTAACAGAAGATCGATCTAGCCACTGTAATTGACACCTTATACCACCTATCACACCTAACAACTCAAGTACAGGTTATCAAACTCTTGGTTAGTGCAGACTTTACCTCATCCACAGTTCTTTAGTCCGAAGAAGTCTTCCTCTCGTCTGAATAGTAACCACGCCCATGATCTCGCTCTGGTTTACTAACGTCTTTCCAAAGCGTAGTAGCCAATGATTTTACCAAAAGCATCTTGGAAGATGGATCTGCTCGGTTTGACCAATGACTTCCTAGTTGAAGCAGGTAATGAACATTCTCATATAAGCATTGTATCTTCTCAAACAAAGGCTTCCAAGCTAAATCACATAATACCTTAACTGAAGAAATTGATGCCTCGACAATGCCTAGGTCTATAAAATTGATGCTTGAACGATATCTATGTAAATTTAGTTGATGCACTCAATCAATTATGCTTTGTTTACCAAGTTAGAAACATACTTTCATAATTCTCTATCTTGTTTTTAACTTCACAAAAAGAAAGTACATTTGTGGCTCTTATAGTCCCCCTACAAGGGCCTTAAATGCTTCAAATATGAATCAAATTCTTGTAGTGCATGAACTTGATCATTGTCACCGATTTTGTAAACATATATGTTAGGTTGTCATCCGTATGAACATTTTCTAGCATAATCCTTCCATTCTCAATAATAACTCTTACAAAATATATTTTAAGATTAATGTGCTTAGTCCATTCATGAAACACATGATTCTTTGACAAGTGTATTACACTTTCGTTATCACATGGCATCATCAAAATTTATCGTTGAACCCCAAGCTCCCTCAACATTTCTTTCAATTACATTAATTCCTTTATTGTTTTGATAACAACAATATATCCAGCTTCAATAGATGACAATGCTACTACGATTTAAAGATTATCTTTCCAATTTACACAACTGTCGAACAACACAAATACATATCCAATCAAATATTTCTTAGTGTCCAGACAACAAGTATAGTCAGAATCAGTAAAACCCTCAACACCTTCCAATCCCAAACCAGCTTCTCTCGAACACCAGTTCCACACTAGTAGATCTATTGATGTATCTTATATCAAGCTCGAAGCATAATCTAAATCAAGCCTACTAAAGACCATGGCATACATTATACTTCCCAAAACATTGGAATAATAAATATCTTATATTTTTTTGCATATCCACGCCTTCGATAACAACTTTTAAAGATGTTAGTTTAAAGTGTTGAGCAATGTGACAGGTGACTGGTTTTGCCTCTCTCATATCAAACGTGTCAAGCCTTTTTCTTAGATAACCTTCTTGTGATTGTAAGTTTCTCTTCTGTATATCCTTAGTTATCTTCATTCCAAGAATATTTTTTGTTGGACCAAAATCCTTCATCTCAAATATGCTCCTCAATGTTACTTTGAATGACTTAATTTATGTTTTGTTTGCTAGCTATAAACATATCATCTACATACAATAATATATATATATATATATTGGCAGAACCAAACCTCTTCACATATACACAACTGCCGTAATTTCTTCTTCCATAACCATTCTTGACCACAAAATCATCAAAACACTTATATCATCTGCCTAGAAGATTGCTTTAGACCATACAATGTTATGTTCAAAAGACATTCATTGTCACTCTATTATGTCTACAAATCCTTCAAGATACTTCATGTAAATGGTTTCCTCAATGCTCTCGTGTTGGAAAGTTGTTTTGACGCCCATGTGGTCCAAATTCATATCAAACTTGGTAGTCATTGTAAGTAGGATCATGACTGAACTATGTTACACTACGAGAGAAAAGATCTTATTGTAATCAACACCATCTCGTTGAGTGAACCCTCTAGCAACCAGTCTGGTTTTATACCGAGCCACTTCAACCCTAAGTATTTCCTCTTGAAATCTACTTACTGATAAGGATACAAGTTATCATGAACTTAAAATAATTAGAGAAAGTTTGTAATAAATAGTGGTATAAAGTTAACAGAGAAGATTTGTGTTACTTTTAAATATAATGGACCACAATGTAATTTTCCTATTTTGTACAAATGAATTAATTAAAGTCTTCAAGCGTTCCTATAAATAGGGTCGGAGATCATTAATAAAGGATTTGACTTTCACTTCTGGAAATTAACTCTATTATGTTATTATATTGAGAATAGCTTCAACACTTTCATTTTTAATTTATACACTTTCACTTTCACTCTTTCTCTCTCTAAAATAACAACTTTAATTCAATATTTATATAAGATTACATTTTGAATATTATTATTATCTTTTGGTTATAAATATTACAAATGTTAATATTATGTTATAAACCAAAACCATATCTTATCATGTTAAAATATTACAAGTTTTATGATTATAACTTTAATATTACATTTTGAATATTATTATTATTATGACTTTGTTATAAATAGTAGTTGTGTTGTTATTATTTTTTGAACCAAAATTATACCTTATCATGGTAAAATTTTACAAGTTATATGGTTGTCATATTCTTATTACATTTTGATTAATATTATGATTTGGTTATAAATATTACAAGTGTTTGTTATTATTTTTTAAACCAAAATTACATTTTATCATGGTAAAATATTACAAGTTATATGTTTATAATTTTAATATTACATTTTGATTATTATTGTGATCATGGTAATATATTACAAGTTATATTATTATCCGCCGCGGTCCAATCCTTAATTGTCACAAGCAGTCCAAGTGATTTGCCCGTCGATCTTGTTCTCTTAGTCGGGTATTGCAACCTCGCTTGGCTAAAAGTACACTCACTTGCAACTGTAGACATAGGTATTGCATAAATCTCTTTAACAAACCTACAACGAATATGATAATCATCACTTTTGGTACTCCACCATCTTATCGCAATTAATAAAAACTAAATTTAGACTAATACTTACTAATATCACAAATGAAAATGAAATATTTAGTTTTTTTTCAAAATAAAAATAAACGAATAATAACTAATCTAAACAACTATAACAAGTAAATAACTTGATAAATTATACGAAACTATTAATTTAGCTAGTATAATGTTATCAAAATATTATATAAGTGCTTTTATCAAAGAAAAACAAATAGAGAAAAAAATTAAACTATTACGAAAGTAGAACTATAATATCTAAAACAAGAAATTAAAGCTTTCTAGAATTTGTAGAACGAGTAGAGAGATTTAGAGAGATGGTGAGTAGTTTTGAGAGATGATGAGTTTGGATTTGGAGTCTCCTCTATTTATAGGGGAGATTCCTAAAAAAATCAGATATCTTCCGGATATCCGGACTTTGAAATCGGATATCCAGACTGGGCGTCTTTTGTTGTATAATATAATTTTTTATAGGGTTAAGTACCATTTAGTACCCAATATCCAAAGTAATTTCCACTTAAGACCCATATGTTGATATATCTCCAAGAAAGGCCCGTTTTGTGAAATATTTACTATCTAAGACCCATTAATACCTTTTATACCCCTCCTCTATAATATAAAAGTCATACTTCACATTTTTCCATTTTTTTTTCTCTCTCTCTCTCTCTCTCTCCCTCTACGTGAACAAGCTGCTTTTCATTTTTTTTACTCAAATCTTGTGTTTTTTTGTTTCGTATGTTTTTTGTTGTGTTTTTAATTGATTTCGAAGTTTGATTTTGGATATTTGTTTAGACAAGTCGATTTGTGTGTGGTAAGTCAAATTTTAATTTCGGAATACTAGGTACTCGAGATATGTTTTTGTTTCCGATTCTTGGTGTTTATCTACTTTTTACGTTGATAATGTAGTTAATTTGTTGTATTTCAGTTAGTTTTTCGTCGATTTTAGTCTGTTTTGAGTTTCTGAGATTTTTGTGTCGAGTAAAATGGTTCAAGGAAGAAGATGCGAAACATACGTACTGGGTTCAGGGAAGAAGATGTGAAACCTTTACATATGTACCTATTGATAGTTGCGAAATGTGTAGTTCTTTCTGGAATGGTAGATGCAAAACACATATTTGATAAATGCGAAACGTTCGTTATTCTTAATTTTTTTTATTTAATTCAAATCATATTATGAGTGGTATAGTTTGTTCGTCTTAAAAAACAAAACCAACGGTATTTTCGGATTGTTTTTTCGAGTTACGGTTTAAAAGATACAGACTCTTAAAGTTTTAAAAAATTTAGGGTTTCGCGAAGAAGATGCGAAACCTTCTTCGTTATGATAGATGCGAAACCTGTTTTGTTGTGCTAGATGCAAAACCTTCTTTATTTTGATAGATGTTAAACCTTCTTTATTTTGATAGATGCGAAACCTTCTTTATTTTGATAGATACGAAACCTTTTTTATTTTGATAGATGCAAAACCTTCTTTATTTTGCTAGATGAGAAACCTCTTTGTTTTGATAGATGTGAAACCTTCTTTATTTTATAAATGTGAAACCAGTCACTAGATGCAAAACCTCAGAAACGTGTGTAAAATATAATTTTTAAAAAAAAATTCAAAACATATCATGAATGGTACTAGTTTTGTTCGTCTTAAAAAACAAAATCAATGGTATTTTCATACTTTTTTTCCGAGTTACGGTTTAAAAGATACGAACCTTTAAAAATTAAAAAAAAAACTAAGAAAAAAAAGTTGGTTACATAGAAGGGTGTTTAAAGTATAAAGTCTCTTAATTTTTTTTTGTCTTTATCTGTAATATGTTTGTTAAATGGGTCTTTATTGGTAAGTCTCCCTTTTTTTTTATATATATATATATATATATATATATTATTTGCTTTATTTAGTTTATATATATATATATATATATAATTAATTTAAGTTTAACTTATAATATATATAAGTTATAGTTACTTATTTATTTAATATTATATATTATTGGTGATTTATAATATAAGATTAATTATTTATATATATTTTTTAATATTTCAATAACTCTTCATCCTTTCGATAGGTCGACTTTCGATACAAGTTTATTCGACAATATCAAAATAATATTACAAATATTTTGTTTACAATATACATATCTTAATTATAGAATTTCAATTTAGTTAAGGCATACAGATTATTATTTGATAATCGTAAAAATATTTTAAAAATATAATATTTAAAAATCATAATACAATTAGATGTCTAGTAGAAATATAATATCTACCTAATATTAAATAAAATATCTAAAATATCTAAATATAATCAAACAATATCAAAATATTATCTTACGATGTAATCATCTTCATTATATAATTTTGAGTTAGTTAAGACATACAAATTAACCGTAAAAATATTTTCAATAATATAATATTTTAAAATCAAAATACAATTACATGTCTAATAGTATATATTATTTAATATCTCCCTAATATTAAATAAAATATCTAAAATATCTAAAAATAATAAAAAAATATATTAAAATCATATTACAGTTACGATTTACATGTCTTGATTATAGAATTTTGATTTAGTTAAGACATGCAAATTGTTATTTTTAAATCGTAAAAATATTTTTAATAATATAATATTTTAAAATCAAAATAAAATTAGATGTTAATAGGTATATATTATTTAATATCCACCTAATATTAAATAAATTATCTAAAATATCTAAATATAATCAAACAATGTCAAAATCATATTACAATTACGATATACATGTCTTAATCAAAGCAAATTAGTTTTAAATAATATTATAAAATACTTATTAAACATCTTTTTAAATGGGTCATCTGGTCTACCTGTCATACATATTTACATGTGTTTACATGTTTAAACAGTTATTTGTCATATCTGCTACCTATCAGAAATGTACATGTTTAAGACTGTTAAATGGATAACCTATACGTGACACAAAACTGTTAAATGAGTCGTGGGTCTGATGGGTGAACCTGTTTGCCACCACTAGTTGCATGTCCCTCTTTAAAAAAAACTTATATCTTCTATCCACATTTTTATAAGATTAACGTAAATATAGAAAGTGAATTTCTAATTCACATAAGTAAAATATTAAATTTAAAAATAAATAAATAAATTGTGAAGTTAAAAAACAAAATTAACTAAGATAACTCATATCCTTATTTTCCTTACATAATTATAGTTGACGAAAATAATAATCTAAAAAGTAAAATAGATAAAAAAAAATTAACTTTGAAAATAATAATAAATAAGTATTTTTTTATTATATTAAAATTAAATTAAAATTTCAATAATATAAAATATGATTTTTTAACAAGTTTGATAAAATAAAATAAATATTATTATATAAGATTGATTTAATCACAACGAAAAAAAAGTTTACTAATAGTAATTGTTTTTTATAAACCGTGCAATTGCACATTTTATTAGAATTCAAAATTCAAACACTACAACAAAACATCCTCAATTAAACCTTAGAAACATAATCTCTCTTCTATTTTCTCTCTCATTTTCTTCTCCAAGCTACAACTCGTGCTCTCCATACACCAACATAAACTCTTTCTTACACATACTAGGCATCAGAACTTGTTCTTAAATGACTAACCCCAAGCCCATCGAGGAAAATGATTGCCCTTAGCCTTGCTGGGGCTTCCTCTTTCCAAGAAATAGACTTACCAAAAGCATTAGAGGTAGAATGAGCCAGCCAATCTGTTGTCTCATTCTGCTCTCTAAGATATGCTTAATTCTCATAGTAGGAGCTATAATCTTGAAAGAACGGTCAATCGAAGCTTTCAGATACCAGGGAGACTTGTTTAATAAGATCATTTCACAAAGTACTTTGAGATCAACCTCAACATCGACCATATGAAATCCCTTAGAGCGACAAATCTGAATACCCTTCATAAAATCCATAGTTTCAGCAATGAGCAGACTCCATTTGCCGTAGCAGTTCGTGAAACCAAAGAACATATCACCTTCATTGTTCCTTAGGATGCCTCCACCAGTACATTCCCTAGTGACCGAGCAAGCACCATCGGTGTTGAGCTTGTAACGACCCAGTTTAGGACATACCCACCTGAGAACCACAGGAATATGTTTCCTTTAGAGATGGTTCACACAACTTAGAGAAAGCCCAATACCCCTGTCACTGCCCCACTGCTTTTTCTTAAGAAGAGAAGCACTGTCCAAATTAGAAAGAATGAAAATTACTATATCAATCATCTCCTCAGCCCTCCAGTTCTTACCCTCTATCTTTAGCTTATTCCTAGCCATCCAGATAACCCATACAATTATAGGAGGTAGGATGTTTCTTACATGAACCTTTCTTTTAGAAGACCAGAACCATAATCTCACCAATTGAAAGATCGACATGTTTTGAGTGATGAAAATCCTTAAGTGACCAGCAAAATAAGACCAAAACTTCCAGGAATTTTGACATTCCACAAATACATGATTCACACTTTCTATGTTATAGCAGTCCTGACACTTTGAAGCTAAATAAAACTGTCTGTTTTGCAGAATAGTATCAACTGGCAGCGAGTTCTTGAAGATTCTCCGAATCATAAATGAGTATTTATGAGGCGTCACGTTATTCCACACATTACTATAAAGGTATGAACAATTCTATTATTTAAAGATCCCATTCCAAGTAGACTTAGAGCAAAACAGCCCATTATTACTTAAAGACCGTGATATAGAGTCAGACATAGATTCATCCAAAGAAACCTTTAGGATATTCTCGACTTGATTTGGGTCCAGAACACTCTCAAGGTTGCTTATCATCCAACTTCTATTAGACCAAAAATCCTTGACCAGAGAATTCCTATATGGCTGCCTATCCTCACCAGTTTCAAAAACTTTAAACGCTTCACTAGAACACCATCTATCCAGCATTAAGTCCAAACACCCAGCCTTAGCATGCCAAAAAACATATTTTTCAGCCAAATCTCTCACAGACCAGACCCTTCTCCAAACCTGAGAACTATTAGCTTACAAGGACACCGTGAGAGGGTGACTATCCCTGAAATAGATGGATTTCACAACTTTAGACCACAAAGAATTCTGACTTCTTAGTTGAAACCAAAATTTACAAGAGAACACCACCAGCATGTCTTCGATACTTCTAATGTTAAGACCACCATTTTCATATGGCTTATACACTTTACTCCACTTACATCAATAGATAGTAGATTTCTCTTGCTTAGCACCCCATAGGAATTTATTATAGAGAATTCCAAGCCTTCTGATAACAGACATAGGAATAGACGAATGCTGGATGGTATACATAGGATATGAATTTAGAACAGACTGAATCAAAATAAGTTTTCCACCAAACGAGAGATTATTCTGGTCCCACTCTCTGATCTTATTTTTGGTTTTAGATATAATATTATCAAAATTACTAACCAGATTTCTATTGTTAATCACAGCTCCAAGGTACCTGAAAGGAAGATGGCACAACTTAAAACCCAGGAGCCTTTCGAGTCTTTTAGGATTCGCAGGTAAAGTACTTTTTCCCACAATAACCCTGGATTCGTTCTTGTTAATAATCTGCCCTGTTATCTCCTTGTAGTGACTAATCACATTTAACACTTTGTTGACAGAAATAGTGGACCCATTACAAAGAATCAACAAATCATCAGCGAAGCTTAAGCAAGCTACGTTAAGACCACATCTAGATTTAAATCTTGTAGTAGGAGCAGTAGATGATAGATAGCAAAGACCTCTAATCAAATACTCCCGGGCAAGAATAAAAAGGGTTATAGACAGTGGGTCACCCTGTCCTAACCCTTTATTAGACTTAAAATAGCCCTTCAAGGACCCATTAATTAGGACAGAGAAATAAAAATTCTCAATGTTCCTCTGAATGATTCTTATGAACCCATTACTGAAACCAAAGGCTTGCATCACAGTTAACAGAAAGGTGTGGTCAAGTCTGTCAAACACTTTTTCCATATCGATCTTAAGCATAATGTTACCTCCCCTAGTCTTAGTTGAGAGATCCCCAGCAAATTCCTGAGCCAGCATTATGTTTTCATGAATACTCCTTCCTTTCGTAAATACCCCCTGAACATCAGATACTAAACTAGGAAGAATATAATAGACCATTTTGTTAATTAGCTTAGAAAGAATCCTACTAAAATAAGTAGTTAAGCTAATAGGTCTGTAGTCCTTCCATTCCCTAGGAGCGTCACCCTTAGGAATTAGACATAGGACAGTAGAGTTGACACCCTGAGGGAACTCACCTCTCCTGAAAAAATCCTTCGAAGCCTCACAGAGATCCATCTTGATAATAGGCCAACATAACTTATAAAATTGACCATTAAAACCATCAGCCCCCGCAGCCGTAGTAGGACACAGATATTTGATAATTTCGTAGACTTCATTCTCAGAAGGCAGCTCCATAAGCCTGTCATTATCTTCCTCAGTCACAATCTTAGGAATGTAGTCCCCCATAATATTTAAACACCAAGGGTTAGGGTAGTCAGAGATTAGGTTTTTGAAATGATTCACATCTGACTCACTTATAACATTAGGATCCTCCTCCCACTTAGTGTCATCCCAGATTCTAATGATTTGAGACTTTTTGCTCTTCTTTTTCACATAATTGTGAAAGAAGTATTCCTTTCACCATCCAAAGTCCACTTGGTATTAGCTTTCTGAGTCCAGTAAGATTCCTCCTTATCCAGCAGCATCAAATGATTTTCCTTAGCAATCTCCAGTTTATCTTTATCCTCCTCAGAGTTAGAACTGATTAGTTTAGCCTCAAGGTTAGCAATATCCTCCTCAACCAGCTTTAAAGAGTCAAATACATTCCCGAAAATAGTTATGTTCCACACTTTCAACTTAGATTTTAGGAGCTTAAGTTTAAACCAAAACCTATTAATAGGAGGACCATGAAGATATATATCCCAGCACTCCTCCAAAAATTTGGAGAAATCCTTGTGAAGACACCACATATTCAGAAACTTGAAAGAGGACACCCTAGTAGTTGATGAGGAAGAGATATTAAGGAGTAAATGAGAGTGGTCAGAGCATGTTTTAGGTAGATGGTGAATGTAGGTGTTGTCAAAATAGTTCAACCATTTCCCATTGTAGATTACCCTATCGAATCTCCTCCACTGCCTACCATTAGACCAGGTAAACATATTACCCGAATAACCAGCGTCCATCAGAGAACAATCCTGCATGAAATCATTAAACTCATCCATACCAGCAGGACAGTTAGATGGGAAATTGAGCTGTTCATTAGGAGAGGCAATAGTATTGAAGTCTCCCAAAACCATCCATTCCAACTCCCCATTGTAAATAGCCTGTAAACTGTCCCACAGAAGCCTTCTCAAAGATCTTGAGCATTTTGCATACACCACCGTAACATAGAAGTCTTTAGGCATAAGACTATGAGTAACTCTGACATGAAGAAACTGATATTCATTAGTAAGAATCGCCACCTCATACAGCCTGGACCACATGATCCAAATTTTATTAGAGACATTGTAAGCAAAACCATGAAACCCCAATTTCGTAGATATTGTTTCCAGTTTAGACTCTGAGACCATAGGCTCCTTTTATTATAGTAATTGATATCGAAAGAGTTAGCTTAAGATATTGTATATTTTTTATAACCTTTTAAAAATGAGTTTTGACCAAATATTTATTATTTTCATAAAAACAATATTCCAAAAGCATTTTATTATAATGATATTATTAATGAAAAAATACTACTAAGTATATTTAATAACAACTTATTTTCCAACATTTTAGACTTAATAGGATTAAACCTAGCTTTTTTTTCAAAATCAATCTTATTTTTTTGAAAAAAATAGTTTATAACTGAAATAATTTTTTTCATGTAAAACAAGATTTTTAATCAAATTCAAGTGATGGAAGAGGGTAATGCTGTAAAAAAACAAGAATTTTATTTAATGGAGATGATTTTTGATTTTAGGGTTGTATGTTCTAACCAGTACGTCATTTTTCATGTACGTGTCTTAGCACTCCTCGTGAGTACTATAGGCGCCAACAGTGCATGACCGATCCATGTGTTGAAAGAAGATATAGCACTGCATTGGTCGTACATATATCTAACACTGACAATACATATACTTCGATACTGGCATTACATATACCAAAACTGGAAGTTCAATACATTGTTTGTTTGTTTAAGGATTTTTTTTATGAATTCATTTTAATTTAATTGTAGGAGAATACCACTTGAGTTACATTTGATTCTGGTGTGGATTATAGTCATTTATTTATCATAAAGAATTGTTATACATAAAAAAAAGGTTGTGTGAGTGGGTTACGTATACAGTAAGCATGAACGGGTTATTTATTATATTAAGACATTGTGATGATGAAAAATTAGAAAACTCATATAATGATCTTCGAATGCGGGAGATTTAGATGGTATAAATGGTTGATAAACCTAAATAATCTTAAGAGGAAATCGACTACAGCTTAGAAATGCGGATGATTTTCATGCTTATGTGATGTATGGTGACTCATGAAGAATGGACCTTAAAAGGTCAAATGAGGGGTTCACAACCATAATATCATAAAACACTTAGAAAGTCGTTCATACTCGAATCACTTAAGTAAAAATAGCATTTGTACATATTTCTTCGTACATGGGTACTCGTTTATGAGAAATTTTGAACGGAGTGAAAACTTTAAGCCTAAGAATATACCATTTATACGAATTATACATAACACTCCACAAAAAGGGTGAAAGTTTTGAAAAAGTGATCACTCACATATGCAATACTTGTTAGACGCATAAAAAAAGTTAAATTATTTCGGATGGGATATATCGAGCAAAAATAAAAAGTGGTACCATTATTGATATATTTTTACACATCATGTTAGTTTGAATTTGTTACGAATGTTTCCAACCATGCTAATAATGTACGGGGAACCTTTGTTTGAGGTTGTTTGAGATATCTCCACTGGTTTGAATTTTTACATTTAACTTGTCTTTTATGTATAAGGAGAAAATTAGCAATTATAAGTGGGGATTATATTATTCAAAATTGTTGATTTGTTTATAACGGAATTAAAGACCGCTCGTAGTTTTGACGGATACTGACTTAATATTGATGAAGGATTTTGAATTTATATTCTAGAATACACGCACATACTATGTCAATGACACATTGATAAGTACTTCTTGCATTTACGAAGATTTACATGAAGGATAAAATAGTTTTTTATGGTTTTTTAAAATTGTGAATCTAGAAAATATAATGGGAGAATGAGTAAGCGTTCAATAACAATGAAAATGATATGCTGCATGAGTTCAAAGGATATTCATCAAGCAATTGAACACACCAAAACTTCTTGGTTAATTCCTTACATCGATAAGTTTGCCACGTGGAAAAATAATTAGTTCATCTCTTTACAACTTGGAGAGCTTTCAACAAGTGGTTGTTTTCTTGCATAGTCAATATCATATCGAAAAAATTAGATATTTTATTGAGTAAGACATGTTATATGTTGGACTAGGTATATATAGAGAATGAAATAATTATTACTTGTAGTTGGCAGGACATTGTAGTTAGCACGAATGTGTAGTTGGTGAGAATGTTTACTTGGCGGGATTTTGTATTCGACTGGAAAGTTGTATTCGACGGGAAGTATTATTGACATTATATGATTATTATAATTGTCAGTGCTTCACTAAATTGGTGGTATTTAGAACTAGTTATGCAATGGATAATTAGTGATATTGAAGGTATGACACTACCAATACTATCTTCAGAAAACAACTACAGAATTCTTTAACACCTGGTCATTGGTACTGACATTGGCCATAGCAGTGCTAGTGCTTCATTGAATTGGCGGTATACATTAATGGGACTGTTAATGTTTCACTGCGATGACGATGTGTAAAGTAATATACTATAGGTGAAACAGTTTAATAAAGATAATATTGTAGGTTATTTTCATGGAGTACAAGTTAATTATCTTGAAAAACAAGTTATTTAACATTAACGGTATTCAGTGCTTCGTGCAATATGGCAATAAGAATCTATGACAGTGCCCATGCTTCACCACTGGCGGTATGTAAAGTAAATAATGGTGGTGTGACGGTTTAAAAAAATACGGTATTGTTCGTTGTTATCTTAAAGTATAAGTTAATTACCTTCAAGCATAAGTTAATTTGTAATTATTAATGTTGCATGCATTTGCAGTATGCATCAATGGCACTGCTAGTGCTACTTTGCACCGTCCGTATGTAAAGTGTTATATCGGCGGTGTAATAATTTAAAAACAGACAGTATTGTAGGTTGTTTTTTTAGAGCACAGGCTAATTAGCTTGAATAATAAGTTAATTTGTATTAGGTTATGGAACTTCTAGTGCTTCATGCAATACGGTATGCATCCATGATACTGGTAGTCTGAAGTAGTGATATATAATGTTTTATATGGTGAACGGTTTAAAAATAGACAGTAGGGTCTAAAAACATCGACAAAACTAAATTTAAAAGCTACAAATAAATTAAAAAAGACCAAACAAGTAATTAGGAAATACGAAGGATATTTAGAAGCTACAACTAAATTTGGTCTCGAAAACATCAATAAAACATCGTAAAAAACTAGTAGAGTAATAATAATATCAAAACAAAAAAACAGATATAACATCGTCTAATCCAAAAACATCAACGAAACATCATTAAAATTGAATTAAAATATCTTCTATGAGTATAACCAAACGAAAAATATGCAAAGATAAAAAAGATAATAAATCATACAATAGTGAGACCAACCAAAATAAGTGATCTTCGTTACTTAGTTAGCAAATAACTTCAACTCTTCATTAGTCCCGTCAAGAGGTTTAATACTGATATCTTACGAGTTTCTCTAGCGGTTCACAATCACTAATAAATTTCATATTGATAGTGTGCCACCCATACAGACTAACCTAATAAATCTACCTAATAGTCATGGATTTACGGTTCTTGGATATGGTACTTGTGACATGGTCCTTGAAATTAGATGCCTACACCACTCAGACCAACGTCTGTCATAAAACTATATAGTTTGTGGTCTATCTTTTTAAGTTTGGGTTTGGGTTGATAAATATGATCCGATTTATCTTAGATCAGTCGGAACTGCCACATCACTTTATTCAACATGTATCCTTGAACGATGTTTATAAATCGATTTGGACAGTCGAATAGTCAGACCTCTTGTATTGGGAAGTGAGCTCGCATATCTATATATGGTCGAAGTACAACTTGCAACAATGATTCAATCAAACTTTAATAATGATTGGATTAAACATTAACTGTTAAAATAACAAAAGAATAAAAAATACAATATACTTACATAATTCTCCATAAGACCATTGAAAGTGTCACGGTAACTGCTTTTTGGTCGCACATTCGCTTCAATCATCCTCTTCAGCGATCAACTAAGAAGATTTGGTTTTGATATGCTATATTTATTGCTTAACGGAATGTGAAAGCATGAGAAGTGGTCATATATCTGATAATCAGACATACCTATGAAACCATATAGTCTTCATTGACGTATTCAACGCACTCCCAAACCACATCCCTAAAACAAACTCATGTAGCCCTTCTATGTCATCCAAAACCAGTAGTAGGCATGTATTCACGAACTTCTGACCGGTATTAGCGAATATCATGCGTCCAAAAGTGTACATAAGGTACACATATGAAGCTTGTACGACCACATATCTAGTACAATCTAGATTTGAATCCAGATACACAACTCATGTAAAATGATTCTTAAGTCATCTCATACCAATACTAACTCTTTTTAGTTTCTTTACATCTTGACGAACATAAATTGTTGGAAGTACCAAAAATTGATCGGACTATGTATATATCTACTTAATCGTATTGAAGGTTGATGATTCGAGTATTCTACCCATAACTGGGAGGCTTATCATGACATAATTATTAAGGGTAACAGTCATCTCCCAAAAATCCAAGTGGAATGTATTCGTCTCTGGTTCCATCACTCGGTGAAAACCGCGTTCACTTTATGAATTGGGTAGAGCTTAGATAGGTATAAAATAAGATGATTGAATAGAGTCTCGACTAACAAATTCAACACCTCAATTTGGTTGCTTAGGTCCCATATTTCCAAAACCCCGCACATAGCCTAGACACTTAGAGAACTATGAGGTTGAAAAAAATAAAATAAAACAAAGCATTCTTATAAACTATTAAATATATGAAATAAAATAATATATATATATATATATTATTTAACTTACCTTTTCCATATAACTATTTTTTGTCTCGTCCTCCTCGTAGTCTGAAATCAAGCAGATGCTATTTTGATCAATGAATAAAAAAATTATGCAGATGTGATTTTTATCAAAGAATAAAAAAATTATCTTATTTATCTATTTGTGTTCATCTGCAGGGGACACGGGTTTGTCTGATCGGTGTCTTAAATCCATCTCATCGTCGTCACTTTTAGATGATCCACATATGAACTTCTTTTGCAACAATGTTTTTACTCTCAAATTCATTCATCGCAATGATAGATATGTATGCTCCTCTTCGAGCTCAATGATTTAGTGCTAATAGTGGTAGGTCAATATCACTTTTTTCATGAGTTTGTCTTTCCTCACGTGCATTACGTGCGGGTTTAACTTTTGTTAAAGTTATATGTGGTCGAGAACTCTTCGGTAGTGGTGTGTTTGTCTTCTTGTGTACATTAAAAAATTAAAACTTAGTCGATTTCTAGCTTTTATGTCGTATGTTTGATTGTTCTACTACAGTAATAGTGTAGAAGAATTTTTATTATAAGTGTGCATTATTTGTGCTATTAGTGCGGGGGAATCTGCACTGCCCATGTGTATTAGTTGCACTGCAAGTGTATATGTTTTGCATTTGGAGTGTATATCCCTATATTAGTAGTGAGAGGGGTTGCACTACTAACATCTGCAAATCGCAAAGAAGTAGGAAACTCTAACACTCTATATCTTCTAAATTGAACATAGTTAATTGATTATTGTAATAAATAAACCACTTATATCACTCATAATCTATATAGCAACATATTTGTATACAAATCTAACCAATAAATCATTAACTTTATCAAAAAAATCCATAAATACTTACCTAGAATCACCATTTCCACCTTTTGTTTGAGTTATAACTGAGTAAATATAACTCACTTGAGTAAAATAGTGTTACTGGATAACGAAATATTTGTAACAAAACGAAGAAGTCATCAAAAAGTCGTTGGATAAGGAATAAGTCGTCGGGAATAAATAGTTTTGAATCTTGTTCTTAAAAATTTAAATGGTTAAAGAGTTGAAGATAAACTTATTAATTTTTAAAAACCTTATATATCTTTAAAATAGTATTTTAATCTTAGTATTTGAACCTACACAAATGGATAGCTTGACTTATACCAAAAAAAAAGTATTCTATTTGGTAAGAGTAAAAGTTGAATAGAGAATACTAGTTTTGACAGAGAGAATTCTAAGTAGTGAAAGTTGTATTCCGCTTCTGATTATTTCATAGGTCACAACTAACTTCTTCAGCCTCTTTAAATAGACTGAGTGAGTTAGTTAGAAAAACGGTTACATAAAGGATTATTTACAATTCAGCCCCTATATTTCTTCGAAAGCCTAATTTAACTCTATCTTTACAGAACTTATCAATTTAGTCCTTATCAATTGCATTTAGGTCCCTGAGGAATATCTTTCCTTATCAGTAGCCCCCCTAGTTCTTATACAGACAATTTATAAGAACTATTCACTCTTCGAAAATTACTCCAAGGGAATCCATCCTCTTTACTACGATTAGGCCTAATGACTTGCAATCTTTCTTCGAATCAAAGAATAAGTGCAAATAAACTTCTCTATTCACTTCGAATCTTCCAATTTGAGATATAACTATTCTTTCACTTCGAATTTTGTTACCATAGACATAATTTTACTGATGCTTCGAATTTTCTGATCCCTATTTGATAGACTGACTAGACCCTACTTGATAGATCTATGACACTGCACATTTCCTCTACGTTTCACATTCCACCCAATGAGAGCAACTCACTGGTTTTGCCTCTTCAAATTCTCAACGTCTTTCCTTTTAACTATAAATACCCAGCTCTTCCTTCATTGATAACTTTTTAGAGAAATCACTTTTAAACCATCTTCATCCTGTTCTTCATCTTCATCCTATTCTTTATCTACCTTCAAGCCATCTTCATCTTGTTCTTCATAAACCTTTAAATCATCCTTATCCTGTTCATCCACTAAAGTAACTTCTCAGATCAATACCTATTGTATGAGAAGATATCCTAAATACAAAAGATCTAAACCCATAAAACCAGTAAAATCAAAGAAACCTCTCTTTCCTGGTTCTAGCAATCAAGTATTTGGTGCCTACGATTATCTTTGTATTTCACAAAGAGATAAAGAATACAAGGCTGCTGGGTTAATCTACAACGGTCCTCATTCTTCTTCTACCACTTTCAAATACGGTAACTTCGACCCCAATCTTGCCACTTCGTCTTCACCCCTAGCTTCAAATCCAGAATCTAACCCAGAACCTTTTCCTCCTCGAAATCAACCTACTTCTCCACCACTAAAACCTCATCGAAAATCTAAGGTGTCACTTCTGACAAACCACCAACTGATAAAAACCCACAGCCCAAATCACCTGTCCTACAATTCGAAGCAACTAAAAATCTTCAACCCAAATCACTTCCTCCTCAATTCGAAGCTGTTAAAGTTAAACGTACCAAAAAATCAACCTTTCTAGCAATGGGTGATGAAGCAAAAGCCTCTTCTCCTCCCCCACAAGAAGTGGTTGACACTACACCAGAAAGTAGTCAACCAATTCTTGTGACTCAAACTGAAACTCAAATCCGAAGTCGTCTCGATGAAACCACCGATGAGGATAACAATAAAGAAAATGATTTTGAAGCTACTGAATCTGATGCCGAAGAGAAGTCTGAGGCTGACGGGGTGATCCCTCCGAAGAAACCTCTCATTACACTCCCCGAGGATGTTGCTGTTTTGGTTCAAGAAAATCTTCAATCACTTTCTCCTCGGTACATTCTTGCCCTAAAGAATGTACCCTATACTTACTACCTCGAATCAGAGAAAGAGGAACTCAGAAAACTATGGGGATTAACAGATAACATGACTCTTCGACTACCAGTGGAAGGAGAAACACCTTTGAGCTGTCAGAAGGACGAACTTGTAGTCTATCCTGAGCTCTTCAACTGGGGACTTCGATTTCCCCTCGATCCAATGATTGTAAGGTACTTCGAAATTCTCAAGTTGTGCCCAACACAGGTTACCCCAAACCAACTATTCACTTTATTCTCCGCCATTATGGTGTCGAGGCTAGGAGGCATCCCCCTCGAAATTGAGGACTTCATCTCACTGACCAAGATCTCAAATGGGCCAGTCTTACCATTCTACTACCTAACACTGGAGGATGATCTGAAGATTATCGATGACCTCCTCGAAGCTGACAAATTTTGGAAACAAAGGTTTGTCTTTCTATCAGGCGCTTGGGAAAATGGGAAAGAGATTTCCGATGACAACCCATCAAAGCTTACTCTCACCTGGAGAGATAGCAGTAAGTGAATCATTACTGTATTGTTAACATTTCTAACTTATTAAACCTAGCCAGATTAATCAAGTCCTCTTATCTAACTGCTTGTTCTCTTTTCAGAAATTCCGAGGCGATTCAAAGGTCGTCGAGCAGCTGCAAAGGATATCTTCCAGAAAATGGCTGAATGGGCAGAGAAGGCCTGGGGAAATGGCTTTCACTCAGCCTTTTTACCGATCAACTTCGTCAACAGCCATCTGTGGCGCATCACCTTGGGAGCTGATTTCCCTGAAGATCCGATGACCCCCCCAGATCCCATCATAGCAGTCCAAAGAATACTCGCACCAGATGGGAAAACCTATCTTCCCACCAGGAATCGAAGTGACAGCCACCTGCCATTAAAGAAGAAAGGGAAGCTAACCCTCAAGAAAGCCAATACAAGCAAGGCTAACCCTTCCAAAACTTCGAAGCGTGCAGTGAAACGAAAAATGCCTGCATCTCAACTTCCCCCAATATCCGAGGAAGATGAACCTGTTCTGAAAAAGAATAAGAAGAAAGACAATTCTCCAAAAAAGAAAAAGAGCAAGTCCGGCACGCCAAAGAAAAAGAACGAGGCTGACATACTCGAGGAGGTACTGGCTTCCGAGGTGCACGGGAAAACTTTTATTGAAGAAAATCCTGAAGGAGGACTGACACTAGGAGATAACCAAGTAGACGATTACCTTAACCTCGAAGATTTCAACTCCAGCGGGGACTTTGCATTTACTGGTGAAGGCTCCCAACCTACCAATATTATTCCACCAACTTCTACTGGGGCTGCCATGGCTTCGACATCTAACGTAATTGTTCCTGTTCATCACCACCCATCAAACTTTCCCAATTCAGACAAATCCGATGAGGTAACTTCAATCCTTCGACCTTTTGATAACTTAAGTGCTGCAGCCAAAAAATTATGTGAAGAAGTAAAAAATTCACACACACAATTGGAGCTCCTTGCACAAGAATTAATCAAAAGCAAAAAAGAAACAGAATCTGAGAAGGCTTCGAAAAATGAAGCACTTCAGAAATTCGAAGCTGAGAAAGGAAAGCTTCTTAAAGATCACAAAGAAAAAATCGAAGCTCTGGAGGCTTCTCATCGACTAGCTCTTGAAGACCTAAATTCTCAACATTCCACTGCTATTTCCGAGGCAAATAAAAAATCTATCGATGCTGAGAAACTTGTTAAAGAATTTCAAGAAAAATTGGATAACTGTCAAACTCAAATGACGACGCTTCGAACAGGGTTCGAGGAAGAAAAGAAGGCTGCCGTCAAGAAAGTCGAAGCTGTTGTTGGTTCTGTGATGCTTAAAGGTATCAATAAGGCTGAAATTGATACAGCTAACAATCTTCTTCGAGAAATCCATGCTGCCTATCCAAGGTTAAACTTAACAGAATTTTGGAAACAAGTCCCAGAGAAAGATCGTCCAAAAGAGGCATTCGAAGTACCATCAAGTTCTTCGGAAGAAAGTGATGCTTCTGACGGGTCATCGGAAGAAGAAGGTGCCTAATAGATTAGGCATGTCGTGCTTGTTTTTGTGTATTTGGTTAAGTAGTTTTCTCCCTTTTTGTAAGCTTCATGTTTTATCTGACGAACAAGCAACTTTTTTTTTAAATATTTTAAACTTCTGGTGTACTTATTTAAACTTGTCGTTTCGAAAATTAGATGCATTTATAAATCGTGGCACCTCGAAAATTAGATGCACTCATAAGACGTGGCACCTCGAAAAGTAGATGCACTCATAAGACGTGGCACCTCGAAAAGTAGATGCACTCATAAGACGTGGCACCTCGAAAAGTAGATGCACTCATAAGACGTGGCACCTCGAAAATTTGGTTGTTTCTTCAAAGCTATTGCTTCGGAAAATTATTCTTGGTCAACTTTCAAAGATGATCAATCTTTGCCAAGTCACCAAAATAATAAATCACCCATCATAGTAAACAACCAATGGCCAAAAGAAATTTTATTAAAAAATTCAATATTAACCAGACACCTCGTTAAAACCTTTCTGGGCCAACAGATAAGGAAAGAGTATGTCTGTTTTACAAAAATTCGAAGTTCGGTTTTACTCACAGTACAATTTCAAATGCTCTATATTCCAAGGATGTTTGAGCATCCTCCCCTCTCGATCAGAGAACCTGTAGGAACCTGGCTTGACCTTCATATTAACTTCGTAAGGACCCTCCCAATTCGGAGCCAATTTTCCGAGGTGCTTGTCCCTAGTATGAAGAAATACTTTTCGTAACACTCGATCGCCAATTTTGAATTCTCTCCTCTTAACTTTAGCATCGTACCTGCTTCTCATTAATGTTTGATAATGGACCACATTCAAATGCGCTTTGACCCTTTTTTCCTCTAACAAATCAAGCTCAACCCTTCTAGCTTCATCGTTATCCACATCGGAATATCGTAGTAATCTGTAGGAAGGCAATGTAGATTCAGCAGGGCACACAGCGTCCATTCCATATACCAAAGAAAAATGAGTCTCGTTTGTAGCCTCTCTAGGGGTTGTTCGATATGCCCACAACACTTCTTGAAGATAATTTGGCCATTTCCCTGCTGCTCCTGCCAATTTTTTCTTCAAACCATCCAGAATAGATCTGTTTGTAACTTCCACCTGCCCATTTGCTTGGGGGTGGAAAGGAGTAGAAAAGCATTGTTGTATTCCTTTCGAAGAGCAAAAAGAGTCCATTTCCTTGTTATTAAATTGAGGATCGTTGTCCGTCGTTATTTTTCGAGGAACTCCAAAACGGTAGCAGATGTTACTTTGAATAAACTTGATTACATCCTTAGCTTTTGTCCCAGCTAAAGGTTCTGCTTCTGCCCACTTCGAAAAATAATCAACCGCAACAATAATCATCTGTCTTCCACTAGAAGCCATAGGTAATGGTCCTACTAAATCAATCCCCCACCTATCGAAAGGAACCGCCTATGAGATTGTCATTAGGGGTACTGCTGGTTTATGTATTAAATTTTCATACCTTTGGCAAGTATCACAGCTTCGAACTAACAACTTGGCATCCTGCAATATGGTAGGCCAATAATACCCTGCCAACAATACCCTACGCGTTAAAGCTTTGAATCCACAATGAGCTGATCCATCCCCATCATGCAATTCAGATAGAATGTTTTGAGACTCTTGCTTACTTAAACATCGTAGCAAAGGTTTCGACGCAGATCTTTTGTACAATACCCCATCCAATACTACATAGCCAAGAGCTTTATACTTTATTTTCTTGAGCAAGTGTTTATCAAGAGGTAGTATTCCCTTCGAAATAAAGTTTAACAAGTCAAACCTCCAATCACCTCGAGTGCACATCGGATCACTTACTACCTCATCAACAAATTCACACTGCTCAGAATTTGATATGATCGAGGGCGATGGTTGTGTCATGATCCATGGATATTCTTCAGAATAAGCCATTGTTGCTAAAGAATCAGCCATTGTGTTGTTACCTCTTCGAATATGCTCTACTTCGACATTTTCAAATTGTGCCATCATTCCTCGTAGCTCTTGCAAGTACAAAACCAAACGTTCCTTTTTAGCTTCTGATATCCCTTTAACATGGTTAACTACCAACTGTGAATCTGTTTCCAAACGCACGAATATTGCTCCACAAATCTTTGCTAACCGTAATCCCGCTAGCACAGCTTCATATTCAGCTTCATTGTTCGAAACATGAAATCCAAATTTTATAGCTTGAAACATAAACTCCCCTGTTGGTGCCACCAATTCAACTCCTGCACTTGACCCTTTATTACTGGATCCCCCATCAGTTCGTATCGTCCACGTCGGATTCATGTTCACTTTTTCACCATCTTTCTCTTCGGATCTGCTCGAATGGAACTCAACCAAGAAGTCTGCTAAGGCTTGAGCTTTGATAGCTGTTCGAGGATAAAATAACACATCGAAATCTCCTAACTCTACAGACCACTTAGTCATCCTTCCTGAAATGTCTAGCTTTTGCAACACATTTTTTAATGGATATAAAGTTCGAACCACAATCGTATGTGCCTGGAAGTAAGGGCGCATTTTTCTCGCTGCCACTACTATACACAGTGCCAATTTTTCGAGCTTCAAATAACGTTTCTCAGCATCAACCAGACTTTTACTGACATAGTAGACAGGCTTCGAAATTCTCGTATCTTCACTGACCAGAACTGCACTCACTGCATAATCCGATACTGCTATATACAAAAATAATTGCTCACCCTTTCGAGGCTTTGATAATATTTCAGGAGAGGACAAAAGATTTTTTATCTTCACAAAAGCTTCTTCACAATCCGAAGTCCACTCAAAATTATTAGGCCGACGCAGCACCTGGAAAAAAGGCAAGCACTTATCTGAAAAACGAGAAATGAATCTGTTCAAAGCTGCTAACCTGCCCGTTAACATTTGCACTTCTTTGATATTCTGAGGTGAAGACATTGATATCAGAGCCTTCAACTGTTCTGGGTCCACTTCGATTCCTCTTTCACTAATCATGTACCCCAAAAACTTACCAGATCGGACTCCGAATGTACATTTTTCTGGGTTCAACTTCAATTGTATGGCTCTGAGATTCAAAAACGTCTCTTCTAAATCATCGATGTGTTCATCATCACTTTTGCTCTTAACAAGCATATCATCGATGTACACTTCGATATTTCTCCCTATTTGTGAAGCAAACTCCTTATTCATTAGCCTCTGATATGTTGACCCAGCATTTTTTAATCCGAACGGCATCACTCTATAGCAGTGCAAACCTCGATCAGTGATAAAAGTTGTGCTCTCTTCATCATCTGGATTCATTCGAATCTGATTATACCCTGAAAATGCATCCATAAATGTTAAGATTTTATTTCCAGAACTGGAATCCACTAACTGGTCAATTCGAGGCACTGGAAAAGGATCTTTTGGACAGGCTCTATTTAGATCTGTAAAGTCTACACACATTCGCCATTTTCCGCTCTTCTTTTTCACCACCACAGGATTAGCCGTCCACCTCGGATAATTGGATTCCCTGATATGCCCCATCTTATACAATCGATCTACCTCAGCAACTATGGCCTCAGATTTTTCCAACGAAAAAGCTCTTCTTTTTTGAATTATCGGCTTGATCTTCGGATCCACCGCCAAGCTATGACATATGATATCACTTGGGACCCCCACTACGTCCTCGGACCTCCAAGCAAATACATCCAAATTCTCAGACAAAAAATTCAACAATTTTTCTCGCATTGATAAAGACAACAGAGTCCCGATTCGAAGTACCCTGCCATTATTGAAAACATATTCTTCTATTTCTTCATTTACCACCACAGAACTCGGGGTTGACCTCGGATCATCAATTCCCTCATATGTGCCACCAGAAGACAACCCCCCAAACTGCTAATTCTCCATCGGATCATCAGTACTTTTGCCTCGTAGTCTAAACGCAGCAGCGTAACACTCTCTTGCCACCTTTTGATCACTTCAAACAACGCCGACTCGATCCTCGATCACATACTTCAAACACTGGTGAACCGTAGAGACTATAGCATACATTTTAGCCAGCCACGACCTTCCAAAAATAGCGTTGTAGCTCGATGGACAATCCACCACCATAAAAAGTACTTGTACTTTCTTTTTGAAAGGCCCCTTTCCCAAAGAAATCTCACCTTCGAACTCTCCTATCACATTTGCTGTTGCGCCAGTAAACCCAATGATAGTTCTCTCTGATCTTTCTATTCGAGGTGGAGCGGTTAATCTATCATATGTTGACTTGAACAACACATTAGCAGAGCTCCCAGTATTTCATTAACACTCGTCGAATCTCCACCCCGCACACTTCTGCTCCTATGACCACTGCATCTTCATGTGGCCCAGAAATTCCTCTCAGATCATCCCCATCGAAAATTATAAAGGGGACATCCTTCTTGTTGCTTAAGCGTGTCGATGCTCCTCCCTCAATTTGATGTGTTAAATTCACTATATGTCTCTTCCTCGAATTATTAGTGTTGTTAGTCATTGAATCTCCCCCAAATATCGTCAGTGACTCAAAGAAGGCACACAAATCTCGAACACGTCGGCTCATCTACTGACATTAATAATAATCGACTAGGGTCTGGGTCGACATATTCCGAAGCCACATCGAAATCATCACCTGCAGCATCTAAAATCATCAGTGCAGTTTCCTGCTTATAATTAGGATTACCAATTTTCTGAGCTACAGCTTTAGCATTCTTTTTGACATATTCCAGCAACTTTCCATTTTCTATCAGAATCTGCATCTCCTTCTTTAGAGCAATGCAATCATTTGTATCATGGCCAATATCATCATGATACCTGCAGAACTTATTATTGCGCTCCTCTCTTGGCCTATTAATCGCTGGTGGCTTTCTAAAATTTATTGTTCCCCTGGTTTTCTCATATATCGAAGCCACACTTTTAGTCAAATCCGCATAATAGTCTGGTCTTACCCACACATTCGATCTGGATCTGAACTGTTGCTGATTATTGGAATTGTGTTGATTATATCCCCCTTGATACGAGCTCGAAGCTCCTCGGTTAGAAACATTCTGATTACTCCTCGGGCGCGATGAGTTGTTATTCGAAGTGTTAGCTTGACCATTCCCCTTCTGAACAGTACTGCCTCCTCCTCGAACCCGCGTCGATTCTTCGACCTTGATCTGATCCTCAACCTGATCCATGAGAGCTCCAAATGTCAACGCCCTACGCCTTGTAGTCTCATCTGCTAAATCTCCTGGAAACAATCCTTGTCTAAACGCCGCCATAGCCACATTTTCTTCACAATCATCTAGTCCAGCCTTTGTTGACACAAATCTCTTAGTATAATCCTTTAGCTTCTCTCCCACAGCCTGCTTGCATTGTATTATTGTATCTCCATTAGCTCTCATTTCTTTGCTTCCCACAAACTGTCTTCGGAAAGCTGTGTAGAAGCCTCTAAAATTTGTAATTGACTCCTTAGGAATCTTGTTGTACCATTTTAGTGCAGTTCCCTTGAATGTCTGAGAGAACGCTCTACACACCAATTTATCGTCGTCTTCGAAATTAGTCATATAGTTTTTGAATTGTTCTATATGATCATCGGGATCTTGAGTCCCATCAAACTTGTCAATTTTGGAAATGTCAAAACGCCTCGGAAGCGGCACTGATCTAATCTCCCTGATCAATGGTGAGTCCCTCCAGTCGACTCCTTGAACATATTGGTCTTCGTTTCTCATCCCCACAGTAGCATATAAACTTGACTCACCTTCATATTTTCGAGGCGAATATTTCCGAGGCGAATATTTCCGAGGTGAATATTTCTGAGGCGAATATTTCCGAGGCGAATATTTCCGAGGTGAATATACTCGCCTTTCCTTCTTTTGCCTTCCTTCCTTATACACCTTAGCTGGCCGTAGTTCATGTTCTGCTCCTCTTGAATGGCCTCGAGAATGCTCGTACCTCGGTGTTTCATCTGACTCCGAATTTTCGAAATCCTCTTCATCACTAGAGTTCACATATTGTCGCTTCTGTAACTTTTCTTTCCTTTTTATTCCACTATACTCTTTTTTCCGCTCAAAACGTGCTTTACGCTGTTCATATCGAACGTCGCCATCGTCCATCGACTGATCCGACTGATCATCTTGATCGCCTCTTGCTATTTTAGACCTAAGTCTAGTGCTATCATTACTTTCCTTCTTTTTCACCAATTCATCAAGCTCTGCCACCTTCCTTATCATCTTATTCATTTTACCTTCGAAATCGAATTGGTTTGATTGAGTTGGAATCGATTTACCTGCCTCTTGCAGATCGGATTTCAATGTTTCCATAGCCTTTCGAACAGATGGATTGTCACCTTCTTCTGGATTCATCTTCAATCAGCGAAAAACTAAACAAAATACTTCAGAAAAACTCGAACAGAAAACTTTAGAAAACGAAAACTCGAGACTCGATTTTTGATCTGTTGATCAAGGTATCTTCGTCCCCTCTTTCTAGCGCCAATTTGGTAAGAGTAAAAGTTGAATAGAGAATACTAGTTTTCACAGAGAGAATTCTAAGTAGTGAAAGTTGTATTCCGCTTCTGATTATTTCATAGGTCACAACTAACTTCTTCAGCCTCTTTAAATAGACTGAGTGAGTTAGTTAGAAAAACGGTTACATAAAGGATTATTTACAATTCAGCCCCTATATTTCTTCGAAAGCCTAATTTAACTCTATCTTTACAGAACTTATCAATTTAGTCCTTATCAATTGCATTTAGGTCCCTGAAGAATATCTTTCCTTATCACTATTGATAGTGAAGAATCAACATTCAACCTATTTGTTTGGTAATATGCATTCTTTGTCGTGTTACTTGTTGAGTACTTTGCATGTTGGGAGTGGACCAAAAAACAAAATCGTGCAGGTTTTTGGATCCAGAACGGACCATAGCACACTAGCTAGTGTTGAGATCGATTGTTCTTACTTATATACTGACTAGTGATGAAAGCTAATCATTTGTTTTTCCTCTCAATTTTTTCTTTAGCTTTTCTATAAAACCCAATTTTTGAGCTAAAACAATTTTAGTATAAAAGCCTCCTCTATTTTTCTTTTTTTCCGCCATTTTAGTATAAAGCTATTTTATTTTTTATTTCTTATTCCATTTTTTCGTTTTGTCAATTGTTACAGCAAGAATAAGAAGTAACTTAAATTGACTTTGATGAGCATGCATACAATAAATGAATTAATCAATAGTTTTTTAAGATTAAGTTACTGACTTGTAGTGAAGATTTTTATTTTTCAGATAAATGCGTGAACATCGTTCATTAAGTCCAATTTAGATGTGCAACTAGTATTAAATTTGAATTATTATTACTTTGGTTTTAAATTTGAATTATTATTAATTTGGTTAAGTGCAGAACGCGAAACCAAAATCGAAAATACGAAATATGAAACACTGTCAAATTTTGTGTCTTGTATGTGTAGTTGTAAATTTGAGCTGGAATATTAAACAAAACATAAAAATGCGAAACTTACAGAACTTTATACGATTGAGCTGTTAGTGATCAACGCTCTAATGAAAAACGCTTTCAAAAACATGAAATCACAAGTCTGGCATAGCCTTGTTGCTGGGAATATTATTTCACTCAACCTGAGCAAAAAAAGGAAAAGTCTGGCATAACCTTCTCGCCCATATGTTATAGACAATAATTTAATCGCTTTCCCAGTACACAGAACACCGAGGTATTAAAGAAACCAGAAAATGTAAATAAACTATGAACTTCAAGGTGATTACAAATAATTACCTAAAAGGAGAAATCATAGATAGTTACAAACAAGTACACTGGACGAAGCATCATCTGTATCTTTCAAAAGAGAGGCATAGAGAATTAAGAAGCAAGAATGTCATATCATATCTTGTCCTTTAAGTAATTCAATACAGCTTTAGTTCCTCTATCCAGAATTGCCCTCCGGATGCTGTCAATGTAAATGCGTACCAAACATGATAAGCATAGAGAAACGATGTGGGATCAAAGTAACCACGTCAAATATAATAATACCTTCTCAGTGGGTTCCCATCTAGTCGCAAGACCTCTAGGCTGGATTCGAGCAAGCCCTGATAAAGAACATACATTTTTAAAAAAATGTAAAGAAAAAGAAAAGTGACAACTAACTAGAAGATTTAGGTTCGGTAATTATCAATGTCTGAAACTGACAGTCATGCAATATCACCTCAATAAAAAACAAGCAAATTAATAAGTAATAGTAAAAAGTTTATCCGTACCAGCTCGAAGGGAAGTGCTGAAATGTTATTGTCAGACAAGTTAAGCTCGGTGAGAGATGTAAATTTTTCAAACCCCTGCATACACAAAAGACATTTTGAAATTACAGTATGGAACATATAAAATAAGGCCCGTAGATTTCACTCTAAGTGATTCGAGGAAATTGTAGGTAATGAATCACAGATAATACAGGAAGGCCATAAGATTCATTAATTACTAAATAATTTCAGGATATCCATATATAAAATGTCAAGCAGGGTGTACTTTGAACTATAAAATCTTACAAAGATGGATGTACTCGGCAAAACAGTTAAATTTACCACTTACAGTCATGCTATGAACTATTTTACAGCTAATTTTATTTCGTAACACATGTACACTTGATAGTAGTCACCTCAGGAATTGATTGAAGTGAATTCTGGCTCAAGTCAAGGATCTGCAGTTGCACTAAGCTCATGATATCTGATGGGACTTCAGACAGCTGCGTTCGTCTGTCAAGTAAAATTTAATCTAAGATATTGCACCATCTGTATATATATAATGACCTATATGGGAAGAAACCAGACATACATACCAAAAACAAAAAGAAAATACGAACCTACAATCTGAAACAGATACAATTATCCTTTTTTCTAGTGCAAAATCCCTACAGATTATATCCTTTCGCAGGTTTCAAATAAAAACGCAACTAATAAATACATTGTAAGTTTTAAGATATTTCTCTTGCTCACAAAATTATGAAACATGTGGTTATGTTTGATATTAATACAAGAGCTTTTTAGCTAGGGATGACAACTGTCCGCCCATGAAAAGAATATACTGGTTGTTGGCTTAAAACCCTCAGCCAGATGAATTATTACCCCTGAGTCGACTGAAGACGGCTAATGTAGGGTTTAGATAATTAATAAAAAATTAGGTCCTAGTCAGGGTCGAATGAGAGCCAGTTAAGTATATGTTCCCTTTTTTGAAAAGGCTCTTAGATTTCTTAACCGAAGTAGAATATTCGAAATAACATGGTGGGCTGGTTTACTTAGATAGAATCACGTAGAAAAAGAATTGGACAATCAAATGAATGGTAAGTTTTCTTTTTGTTTGAGTTTGGGTGGCAAGATTTTTTTCCTTCCTTAGAAAGTATTTGAATTTTTTAATTTCAGATTTTTTTCTTTTCTTTCGTGGAATATTTTAGTGAGTTTTCGGAGAAAATTATTCTGTTTGGGAATTTGAATGTATGTGAAAGGAAAAGAGTCGTGAAGTCATATTGATGGGAGTAATCTCGCACCTCTAGATGTTAATGTTTTGTCCAAGTGTGAAATTATAGATGCTAGAATTATGATTTTGATTCTTAATTGGCTTGAGATTTATCTTGTTCTTACCCTAAAAGAATATAAAACCATTGTTGATATGTGGAATAATCTGAAGACAATTTACCATAGAGACAACTCTTCTAAAAGATTTCAATTGGAGTATCAGATGACTAATTATACTCAAATGAGTCTCTCGATTAAAGCATACTTTTCTATATCAAGAGATTTCTTTGAATATAATTAGTCAAGCATACTTTTCTATATCAAGAGATTTCTTTGAATATAATTAGTCATCTCGTACTCCAATTGAAATCTCCTCGCAAGGAGTTTATCTTGATGGTAAATTGTCTTCAAATAATTCCACATACCAATAGCGGTTTTATAGATAATGTAGTCAAGAAGGAAAAAAAAAACTCACTATCCAAATATTCCACGAATGAAAGAAAAAAAAACTGAAATTAAATCCCCAAATACTCTAAAAAAAGAAATCTGTCTTGATATCATGTTAAAAAAAAATTATTTATTTAAAAGTATCTTATTACTTGCTCTCGTTCTCTTTGTATAATAGCTTACGACTCTTGAAAGATTAAACTATCCTAGATCTTGCTTAGACTATTTTTAGACTATTTGACTCTAATGCTTAGACAATTGATTATAATTGGTAACCCTAGATATTATTCTACAATATTATATTAATTAAATCTTTGACTAAAATAAATTAGATTTAATCTAATTTATTTTCTTTGACACAGACAACCAAGTTCCTAAGTGCGTGTGTAGACATATCTGTATTCCAGCCCAAGCAACTAACCTGAGGTGAAGCTCTTGCAAAAGTCTCAAGCTGGAAAATGCTGGGTAGTCCTTTAATGAAGCTGTGTTACCACTAAGGTCCAGAACCTGAAGCCTGGAGACTGCTTGAAGGCCATCCAATGGGATCTACGAATGAAGTGAAAAAAGGGGTTGGATTCCATAAAAGGAAAGGAAAACTTAATCATCTTATGTTATTAATTCATAACTTTGTTTAGGAATAAGATGGTGAGAAACAATTAATGTGTTTTACCTGCCTCAGCTGATTATTGTCCAACTTCAGAACATTGAGGTTAAGGAGTGATTTCAAAACTGCACCTGGCCAATCTTTGATCTTGTTGTTTGATAGAATTAGAGTCTGCATATTTGGAGAAAATAAGACCATAGAATCAGACGACCTTTTACTTTAAACCACCCTGGAAATAGGGAGCCTAATGTTTTCAGACGTCTCGTAAGCAATTGCCAATAATTTTTTCTAGATAAATAAATTTGCATCAACCTATCATAATTACAGATTATAGAAAAGTTTTATAATGAAAAAGCTTTTTTATCAAGACTTGATTTTAGTATCTATAGTTAATATAAAAGATTCAAATGCTTCAAAAAACAAGAAAAAAATGACTTACTTGCATAGAAACGCATGAAGAAAGTTCAAGTGGCAACTCCTCTATAGAATTTCTGGATAGGTTAACTTTTGTAATTTCACCTGATTTCCAAACTTCTGATGGGACAGCAGTCAAACCCAGACCTTCTAAAGAAAGCTCCTATATAACATAATTTCACAAGGATGAAGTTTCACATAAACGCTTCGTACTTTATATAAGCATGAATCTTGAAAGGTTATACGCTTTATGATGTATGTATCACACTATGAAAGATGCTCTTGAAAATGTTTTTGTGCTGCAAGTTAAAATGACAAGAGATACATAAAACCTTGACGACAACCTAAATATCTAAGGTGTCATTAATTCCTACAGCTTCATTACACCCTCGGTAATACCTTTTGCATCAACTTAGATCAATGCACAATACAGATATGATACACAAAACTCTTGATACCCAATTAAACAAAGTGAAATTTTGCATCGTGAAGCTTTAAATGCTAAAATAATAATTTTCACAATACTAACTTTACAGTAATGGATCATGAAGCTTAAAGTGCTAAAATAAGTTTTAATGGTAATACCTTTGAAGTGATGGACAATCGAGCTGCCATGGAAATTACATCCTTTTCTGGAGTAGCAGTTTCAGAATCTACATGAGGAGCTTAACTTTAGAAAAAAACAATAGTAAAAACAATGATATTAAGATGCATATAATCTGTGTGGAAACAGCCATACAGAAAGAGATACAGTAGGCGCTCTCTAGTTTAACTAATTGCAATAATAAATGTACCTTCACTCTCAGAAAGCCGGCTTCGTAGAAACCTCAATAAAGCATGCGTAGGTCCTGAGACCAGTGTGCTGAGGCCAAAAACACCATCCATGACACTCATAAGTAATAGAAGCACTTAAATTATATAACCTAAATAAAAACAGAATACCACATACCTTCTAAGTGTTCTTATAGGGTTGCCCACAAGTAGAAGTTTCCGCAGAGTAGTCATCTTGCCTGGTATTTTAAAAAAGATATAAATTATTTATTTCTGTGTGTCAAAATATTCAGCAGACTTTAATTTGGATGGCAGAAAAGTAAAAAACAAAAAGAAGTATTATCCTTGACAGGCATTGAGGTTAAGAAAATATAAGAACTATAAATAATAAAAGATGAGCTACAAATAGCATCAATCTTAAAAGAGGCTACATATTGTTGAAGCTAGTTATAAGCATCGTTTTCATGCTACAATGGGAAAAGTAGTTAGATAAATTTTCAATCAATGATGCCCCGACTACATTAGCCCATTCTGATACACAGCATGGAGTAGGTGATAGTGCTCCCTATGCTAGCTACAGTCTCATAATCATATATCGTAGAACTGTATCTGATATAAGCATAGTATCCGCTAACCTTACCAAGTTCTGGGGGTAATCCTGATAATGAATTATTTGAAAGATCCAGGACTAAGAGATGTAGCTCGCATGCCTCAACTGGGTACTCTTTCAGCTGTGCGTGTATATTATCAAGTAAGTAAGATGCAACTTAGAATGTCCTTAAATAAAAACCAAAACCAAAGGCAAACAATTAGAAACAAATAATATATAGATGTAGCTGCTATTCAAAAGTTAAGATATGAGAACTCGGAGCCAAGAAAAAACACCTAGTGCGCTAGACTTGGAATATATAATCCAAGACATATTTAATTTCTTCAGCAGAACAAAAGAGATACTATTATACTTCATACAATTCCGAGAAGGTCATTGATTTTTTATGCTAAGATCGTATTGTATCGAAGTTGAATGGACAAAATTTAGATATAATACTTAAATATCTATGAAAAGATGACTTGAGCAATGAAAGTGCACACAAAAAAGTTACAGATTCACTCCTATCACTAACATATACAGAGAGGTTAAAATTTGGCTATATTTCAGCAGATGTTAGAATAAAAGAAAAGAAAAAGATAATACTTGATTTGACCGAAGATCTAATGTCCCCAAGCAAGAAACCTTTCCCAATTCTACTGGTAATGTAGAAAGTGTGTTATTCCTGAAATTAAGATCACAATGATGAATGTCAACGACCACCTTTCGGTTGAAAATTACAGATAACATACTGCAGAAGGCCCTAACAAGCTGAAGTGTATAGAGAATATTACCCCATATAGAACTCCACAAGCGAAGAGCAATACATTATTGATGGTGGAATAGACATGATTCCTGTTCCACATGCGAAACTCTTAGTGAGTTTTATTTATGGCTGACGCAAAAAAAAACACTTGGTTATTTCACTCACTGTTTTGATGAAGGTCAAGACGAATCAGACGTGTAAGGCTTCCAATGCTCTCTGGTATAGAACTAAGCATATTCTTAGCTGCATAGTACAAAATACTTAATGTTAATCAAGGAGACAGATGATCTCATGACATTCATACTGCAAAAGATATTCCATAAATTAATTACAAGCATTGAGTTCTGTAAGCAGGGTCCATGATGCAATCAGATTCCCAGACAGCTGTGTCAATTTGTTACCCTGGCATAAACAAATGATACAATAATTAATGATCCTCCTATAAAAACAGACTCTGACATAGATCCTCCTATAAAAACAGACTCTGACATAGATCCTCCTATAAAAACAGTCTCTGACATAGATCCCAGAGAGGTAATAAAACCAATCTGTTAGCAATAAACCCAATCTATTAGCAGTTTAAAAAACCCTGGCCTTACTCACAATTTACAACATTAAAGAAGAAACAAAATTGGAAAAGCTTAACAGCCTCTAATTCCTTCAAGAGGAAGTAATTAAATCATAGTGAATGATACCTCCAAGTCTAATTTTAGCAGTTTTGAGCAGTTTCCAAGTTCCTCGGGCAAGCGAGTGAGATTATTATTTGATGCCTGTAGAAATATACACAAGTAAGCATCACCATATCCAACTTTATAATATAGCGAACAAGAAATATGTGCGATATAATTTTCACAGGCAAGCATATAAATAATAATCTGATTCATGAGCACAGCAGTCAGTGGCTGTGATAGAAAACATTGTTTGGTGAGATAACTGCTTGAGCCCATAACAATATGTACAAGAAACTTTAACATTGATCTCAATATACTTGCACCTAGAGATTCATGAGAACGATCACAGCCAATAAAAGAGGCTACCACCCAAAGGTGTTAATAAAATTGCTGTGCTTATTCTGATACCGGAAAAAAACGATGTTTCCTAGTTTCCATACTCTAAATTTAACATCATCTAGAATAGTCAAACAAATTATTATGTCTAATTCAAAAGCAACATAGCCTTGCATTTACACATTCATCGCTGTACAGTGCACACATTACCTTGAGTTCAGATAAGTTTACACAGTTTCCAAGCGAGCCCGGGAGCTCCGTCAGCTTATTACTTGAACAATCAAACCTGAAGCAATCACATAAAAATGTAATCAATCAGCAGAGACACACAGCTAGAACTTCATCTCAAATTTTCAGGACACTTATAAAACTAACTTGTAGATTATGGTAAGAAAAACAGAGAAGAGCCAAATTTTCAAAAGGCAAAAATGGTACACTTGCATCAGGCCGATAGTGGCTTATAGGAATGCAGCTAAAGCATCTCTATATGCAACCTGTTAAAAGGGCCTTTGTTTCAATGAAGCCAAAAAAAATTTACCCAGTTAGAGATACAAGGGAAGAAAAAATGTACCCAACATCTCTGCTAGAACCTAAACAAAGCCACATACCGATTCATTTTTCTTCTTTAGTAATTCATTTGACTGATTCATCAAGAGACAATAGGAGGAAAAACGAACGAAGATGGAGAAACTTACTTAACAAGAGAGTTTGCCAGACCTATCTCGGCGGGCAATTTTGTTAGAGAGTTAAAGGACACTTCTAACGACTTGAGCGCTTTAAGCCTATAAAGTGAAAACGGGATATTAATTACTCAAGTTCGTTAGCAAAAGCCATAACAACCTACGGTTGAATGATCACAAAGCCGCTATGGTTAACAAAACTCACTCCCCAATAGCAGCAGGAAGTTCAGAAAGCTTATTGTGGCTAACATTCAGGACTGTCAACAAAGGTAAATTCTTTATATCTTCTTTCAAAACCTCAATATCATTATGTGCCAAAATTAGCTTCTGCAAATCAACTGTCTATAAAACAAGATACAAGCCAACATTTAGCTTCTCGTGATATAAAAATATTTACTAGTTTGAAAAGAATTACTCAATTACAACACAAACGGATAAGCAAACTACCTCCCACCAGTTCTCTCCCTCACCCGTTGCTTCTAAGTTTTGGTACACCTCTTTAGGCACCTCACTAGAAAATAGACAAAGTTAGATAATTAGATTCACACACTTGTTATAATCAATCATGAGTCAATTCAAAACAAAAATCTATCAAAGCAAGTTTTAAACTTTCAATCAAAAAAATCATCTTTATTCACTAATCAGTTAATCACATTCAGAAAAATACGAAATCCATGATTATATTTTATACGCATGTCCAGAAACATATGAAAGCGACGACATTTTATGGCTAGAGGATATACTGAACCTGAGAGAGCGATTTGATAGGTTGAGAGAACCGGAGGTTCTCGCAGCTTTCATCAACCGATCCATCGTGATGTTCTGATTATGTTTCTCCGAATCGGAGCCTCTGTCTTAGATCTCGCAGGACGTCTTCTTCATACCGTTGAGGACCGATCGATGGAGACAACGTGCAAGAGTGATGGTTGTCAGTCCACTTTCACTTTCAAGTTGTTCTACCTTTCCTTTGCCAAAACGAACGGCGTTTTTATGTTACTATAGCAGTCATGTAGTTTGGATATGCTGCAATAAAACGTCACGAAGTTTATCCTAAAATAATTAACAATTTATATTGGGGTAAGACTATTGTTAATTATATTGGGGTCAGACTATACTTGAATGTGTTAAATAAAAAACACAAGGGTAAAGTTATTTCCCCCATAAAATTTATTATTTTCTCCATCATTTATAAAAAACTTCATCTTGTTATTTCCTCCATAAAGGAAAATCCTAATTTATCCTTGTTTTAATTTTACATCAAAAATTCAAATTTCTCCAGTAACTATCCACCTTGACCTCTTCTAATCTACCCTAAAAAACCCTAGCCAGCAAACAATTTTGAAGCAGTTTCTAGAGTTCTAAAAATAAAAATTTATCGTTAATTTTATTTTTATTTTAAATGTATGGGTTTACATATCGAATAAAATCTCTTTTTAAATCTATGATTTTTTTTAATAATGAGTTATAGGAACTCTATATGCAGAAAAAAAACTTGTTCATCGTTTAATTGAGTTCATGCATATCGAGTTACTAGTTTAATCGTTTTTTTAATATCAATTTTTGGTTTAATTGTTTCTTTCATGTATATTGAGTTCAAAATATAGTTTTTTTTGTGGTTTGATTAGTGTATGTTGATTGAGTTTTTTTTTAATATTACATGTGATTTTGAGTTCCTAACTTGGAATCACATGCTTTTAAAAAAAACATGTTATTCGGAGTGGTCGTCTCAGAACTACATATTTTCTTTTTAAAAACATGTAATTTTATTGACTAATCTTAAAAATAATTGAGTTTTTATGTTTTAGGGTTTAATTTTAGAAGTTAAATCATATATGATGGATGTAATTTATCTTAATGATGTGTTTGTTGTAATAAGGGTTTAATAATCGATAGTGGCATCAAAATATAAATTAGAAAGTAAATAAAGGACAAGAAGGTAAAAACAAGTGTTCAGCGTTTTATTAAAAATTTAAAATGGAGGAAATAATAGATCTTATGGAGGAAATAGCTCTACCCAAAACACAACTACACATCATTTTCGGACCTGAATTGGCCATTCCAAAGTCGTTAGATTCAAAACGGAAGGATAACGAAAGTAGATATACGTGGGTTTGAAGATTCATATCCTTCTAACTGTATCTAGCATATGCACGTTGTCAATTTTTTCTGAATCCATGGATATTTGATGCGAGTCGATCCATTAGGATGGATTACGGGTTATAAAAATTTATCATAGACGGGTTGTTGGTTTGAAAATTTATTATCCGCGGAATTTGGGTTTTAACAATTTACCATGGATACCGAACACGAATCCGACCCACCAGATAATATCTGACCCGTACCCATAAAGTTAATATTATATAAAATAATATATAATTTAATATTATTTATAAAAATTTAAACTAAAATTATTAATAATAATATCAACACTATATATTAATTATTAATAAATAACAAAATATTTGTATACAATCACTAAATATAAAAATATAAAAAAAAAAAATCACTAAATATAAAATATTTTGAAAAATATCATGTATTAAAATATTTTATTTTATTTGTCAGAATCTTTCTTTTATATAATTTTCTCTCTTTTTTATAGTATACGGAATGAAATTAATTTGTGATTTTTCTGAAATATAATAAATAATTCTTTTTACTAACTATCACTTTATAATTTATATTTCGAAAATTATCATTTTATATTTATACATTAAAATTGATTTTTTTTTCTTTTAAATTGTTTACCTTTCTTTATGCAAAACTATTGTATAAAATCAATTTGTGATATTCTGGAAATCGATTTTTATAATTAATCATAAAATATTTACTAATTCACAGCGTATAAATGTATGTTTTGAAACAATTTGTGAAATTTTATTTTTTAATTTCTTTTATTTATTTCTTTTTTCATTTTTTAATACGTGACATTAATTTGTGATAATAGATAACAAAATGTTTGTTAATTCTCAATTGGTACAGTATATTTAAAAAATAATATTCTATATTAAAAAGGTTATAACTTTATTAATATTTATATATTTTAAAAACAGATATAACGTATAATGAACTATGAGTAGTAAATAATAATTATATTTTTATAAACTTGTTACTAAAGTTTTAGAATTTTCACTAAATTTAAAAGTTTATATTAATTATAAATTATTAATATTATTTGAATATACTATTTTTTAGTTTTTTAATTTTTTATTGCATTATTAATTAAAAATATATTTTATAGATAAACAAATGATCAATGGGTATTCGTGGGTGGGTACCCGAACCCGACGGGTTTAGGCGTAGGAAACAAAGTGTCTTACCCGCACAGGTACCCGAACTTGATGGGTTTAGAAAAATAAATACGAGATGAGTTACGGGTTAGTAATACATGCACTCATCCCGACCCATTGTCATCCATAATTTACAATATTCGTAAAAAACATCGTTTGGTCGAAAAAGTCGGACGAACTCAAATGCAATTCTTGTTGGGTAAACTGAAAGAACACAAGTACTCCGTGTGGCATTGTTATCCTACAAGTATCAAGCTTTTATGCACATTTCTCCAGTTCTTGTCATGGCCAGTACTTGCAAGACTACGAGATACAAGATGCATTTTCTTGAAATTATAGTTTAACATCAACCAACAAGATATTTTGTACTACTTTCATCTTTATGCGCTCAGAGAAACAAGCGAAGTACACGTAGGTTTTTAGTGTTTTAAATACCGTATTGGTGGATAATAATTGCGTATTTTCAAATATTATCGTCACCGATCAGGAGTTAGCGTTAATGTGAGCTATTGAAGACGTTTTTCGGATTTATCCACATGTTATATGTTAAGTATTAGATTTCTTATATAGAAATCAACAATCAAAGTAATTTTAGAGAGAGAAAATAACTCGTTTCGAAAGGTAAACATTTTGTAATCAAGTGTGAATAGAAAGTGTCAATCATCTTTTATTTCATAACTCTTCCTCCTATTTATATGACAGAGGGGTGAATAACAAAATCAGTTATACATTATGGTGAATTTCACTTTTAGCCGTTACTATTTATATTCAATATCAAATTTATCCTTTAAGTTTACAAATCTTAATCAATAACCATTTTTCTCTAATTGTTTGTACCGCTTGATAATTTATATCCTTATCAGTAACCCCCACTAGTCCTTGTGTAGACTATTGAATAAGGACTAAAACCGTTATGGGTTACTTTGAACACAACTTCTAATCTTCCTTGAAAATTTACTTGTTTTCTTCACATTCGTCTCGAAAACTTTCTGACGATCACTTCAAATATTCTCAATGCCCACTTTAAGAATTCGCCTCAAAACTTCACATGAGTGGTTTTTTTTAATCAGTCACCTTGAACAGACTAGAAACTCATGGAATACCTCTAGTACGCGTACAACGTATTATTTAGTTGTGACGTATCTTACACGCGTCATCCTACTCTATACTAGGCAACCGTTTTTCGATTTTCATTTCAACCTATGAACGTATGTCAACCTTTTATCTTAATTTCTCAATTTTTCTTCATTATTTCTTGTATAAATATTATCTCAACTCCCTTTTTCTTATCACACACAAACTCTACAGATATAAAGAGAAAGTATCATAAGAAGTTTTTATTTTAACGCTACCTTCACCTAAAACCATAAATTTCTCTGATTCTTATTCATCTTGTTCATGCCTAATTTGAAGATATTCCTCCACTTTAGTTTATGAAAAAACCAAGCCCGAGTAAAAAACTCATCTTTGGCATTTACGACTACTTTAATATTACTACGAGGGCTGCTGAATATCGGGTTGCATGCGTGATTGTTGATTCTCCAAGGCTTTCCACTCGTACCACTATATACGGGGCCTTAAATCCTGATCAAAACTCTTTAGTATCCAAAATCTTTTCGATCTAATCTCTAAATCCCACTCACAACAACCCCATACAATAAACAAAAGAGAAATCTCCTTGAAACCTCTCACAAGAAAATTCTACCAACACTTCAACTCTTCCTCGACTCAACCGTAAACAAATAGCAAAAAATATTCGCAAAGGTCAACGGAAGCATCTTTTGCTAATACATCGACACATCCTCGAATCAATTGCAAACAAACACCTCATTCAGAAGCTCATTCTCAAAAGAGTTAATTTCCTCGAAGAAGTGCATTTGTAGCAATGAGAGACTTTAAGGACATCAACACTTCACAAAACCCTATATTTCATTCTCCATCAAAGGAGATAGGTGTGACAAACAAAAAATCACAGGAAAATCCTTTAGAGATCAACCAACAAACCACTACGACTGCCTCGAATAATTCACAAGCTACTACTACTATGAATACCTCTCCTCGACTTCGAGATAAAGCCTCTGAGGAGATTGTTGAGTCATACTCGGCGATAGAGACTGACTCTAATATATAAAACACAGAAAGCACTCATCACTCAGATTTCGAAGATAATCTCTCGAATAACCAGCTCAAAAGAAAAAAGAACCAATCACTTTTCCCGATGATATCGTTGTAGACTTAAGCATAAATTCTAGAAAAGTCATTCCCGAGTACCTTATTGCGTTAAAAATATGCAATATGAGTACTATAATCAATATGATATAAAATATTCTAAAAAATAAATGGGGGATCCCAGATAATGTAACGCTTCAGCTACCACTGAAATGAGAGACTCCATTCTCTTGTAGAGAAAATGAACTCGTGGTCTATCCAGAGATCATAAATTGGGGTCTTCGCTATCTATTAGACCCAATGATAGCTGAATAATTTGAGAACATCGACTTGTATCCAACGCAAGAAAGTCCAAACCAGTGGTTCACACTCTTATCTAGCATAACGACTTCAAAACTTGGCCAAATACCATTCTCAATGAAATAATTTATCGCGTTAACTAGCTTTTTCAAAAATCTGGTGTTACCCTTTTATTGTCTCACCCTCGAAGACTCCTTCCAGTCATTTGATGATCTCTTCGAGGCTGGCAAATTTTGTAAGCAAAGATTTTCTTTATCTTTAGCGCGTGAGAAAATAGGAAAGAGATTTTCGAGGAGAATCATTCGAGGCTAAACCTCAAGTGGAAAAGTACCAGTAAGTAATATTGATCAATTCAAATATTGCTAAAAGTATATCACCTGTAATTCTGATATTATCCGAAGGGAATTCCAGATAGATCGAATAAAGATCAATGAATAAACAGTAGCTTAAGTGGAACAATGACTCGGCTATGTGCCTGTCAGCTCATTACTTGGGCTTGGGGGGCATGGGTCAGGGAAAAATACTATAAATACCTTAACCAACATCATTAAGAGGGTTGGAATTTTTTCAAAAATATTAAATATAATCACACACCTCATTTATCTAACAACCCCTTACAAAAATCATTAATATTCACCAGCTACAGTCTTTTCCCTTTTTACTCTTAATCTAGATTTCACCATCATCAAATACAATCAAATTTTATTTATTTGAACTATAATTTTGTTTCAAATCTTTTATTTATTATTGATCTATTTAGAAATTCGGAGGCAATACAAAATTCAACAAACTGTTGCCAAAGAAAATTTTTCCAAACTATCAGAGTAGCACAAAAAGCATGGTGTAATGAATTCCACAGTGCCTTTGTGTCTCTGAATTAAGTTATGAGCCTTCTATCGAAGATCTTTTTCCGGATTCTGTTGTCCTAGTTGACGAAATAATGGAGCTCTCCAATCCAAGAGATGTCGTGAAAAGGTTAACTACATTTGACGCACACGTCATACTTCCTGTTCGGAATAGATCATAAAGATACTTGTCTTTAAAAAAAATCTCAAGCTAGCTCATCCACAGGTTGCCTATAACAATAAATTAAGAGACATTTGTAATCAAAACCTCCTCAAACTATTCTAAACCTTCCAAGCATACATATCAGAAATTCTTATGGGATTCATCCAAATCAAAAGCCGCTAAATCAAGAAAAAGAAAAACTGAAATCTACACACCATACTAAACCGAAAAACCTCAAGGAAAAACATGATGGAGTTCCTCATAATGGAGCTTAGATAATGCTCATGATGATAGCGAGCACAACTAGGAAATGATATTATATTTGAATGTTTTTGGGATCACTGATGGTTGTGGTGATCATTGTTTTTCTGTTGTTGTTTTGTTGTTCGTGGTATTTGTGTACAGTAGTCTTAGTTTGTGTTGATATTTGTGGGTTCTTAAACATGTTTATACTTACTACCTCATTTTGTTTATCATCACTTGTAATCAAAATCACTTCATCAAACTTTATTACCTCGAATTTCATATTGCATGATATAACATATCGAACCATGTTCTAAATAGATGTTAAAACTTACAAAATTTTATCGCCACTCATATTAGCACTTCGAACAATGCTTTAAATGAACGTTAGCGCTTTGAATAACATTGCCATTCAAATTGACACTTCAAATAATACTATAAATGGACGTTAGCACTTCAAATAACATTGTCACTCAAATTGACACTTCAAATAATGCTTTAAATGGATGCTAGCATTTCGAATAACATTGTTACTTAAATTGGCACTTCAAATAATGCTTTAAATGGACGTTAGCACTTCGACTAACATTATCACTCAAATTGCACTTCGAACAATGCTTTAAATAGACGTTAGCACTTCGAATAATATTTCCACTCAAATTGGTACTTCGAGCAATGCTTTAAATGGACTTTAGCACTTTGAATTTTAGCCATATAAACTCGTATTACGAACAATGCTTTAATGAACATTAGCACCTCGAATTTTATCATTTGCAATTTGCCCCAAAGACGATCAACCATTGTGTATTTTTCAAAATAAAAAATTTATCATCACTTAAAAAAATTTGGTTCACTTAAAAAAAATTGGCCAACCAAATTTTTTTTATTTATAACCTCATATATATATATGACACCTCGTTAAAATCTTCGCGCGCCACCAAGAGAGGAAATATTATGCCTTTGTACAAGTAAACAATCAATAATATAATAAATGTTACAAATACTCACAATGCAACTTTAAATGCTCGATATTCCAAGGATACTGCAAAAGTTTCCCCTCTATCTTGGAGGTGATACGTACTTGGTTTGCTTCTCTCTATCATAGAATAAGGACATTCCCAGTTTAGGGCCATTTTTTACAACCTTTTATCCTTCGTATGCAAGAATATTTTTCTCAACATTTTGTCTCCCACCTTGAAATCCCTTCGCTTTAACTTTGAATTATAGCGAATCCTCGTCAAAGTTTGATAATGAGTTGAATTCAAATGTTCCATAACCCTATTTTCTTTAATTAAATCAAGTTCGTTTTTTTCGTCCACTTATTAGTATCCTAGGATTAATGGTGTATCATATAAGATGGTAAAGTTAATTCTGAAGAACTCACAATATCCATCCCATATAATAAGACAAAAAATGTCTCTTGTGTTGTTTCTCTATGTGTTGTCTTATAAACCCACAACACCTCTTGTAAGTAACTAGGCCATTCCCTAACAGCTCCTGTCAAATTTTTCTTCAACCCTTCTAAAATAGATATGTTCGTTACTTCAACATGTTCATTCGCCTGAAGATGAAAGGGTGTTGAAAAATACTGTATAATTTCTCTCGAATTAAAGAAAGAAGTCATTTCTCTAATCTTCCGATGAACTCTAAAATGACAACAAATATTATTCATAATGAACTTGATAACATCTTTATCTCTTGTACCTGACAATGAACTCTAATCTTTATCTCTTGTACCAGAAGAGCTAACCCTCGAATCTCACATAGATATAACACTAATTAGTATTTATTAACCTCGGATATCATCATCATGTGATTTGCTACCAACTGTGAATTTATCTTCAACTGAACTATTTTTTCCCCACAAATACTGGAAATCCTTATACCAGCTAAAGAAGCCTTGTACTCAACTTTATTTTTCATGCGTGGAATCTAAATCGAATGGTCTGATACATAGTTTATCGAGAAGGAGCAATCAAATGTACCCGCACACTTGATCCCAATATACTATAACCACCATCTATTTGAACCACTCATGTTGATTCTACTAGCAACAATTCTTCAACAGTTTCCTCATGAGACCGATTTGAGTGAAATTCAACAAAACAAATCTGCTAGAGCTTGAGGCTTAATAGATGTCTGAGGAGCAAAATTTATATCAAAATCTCTTAACTCAACCGACCATTTATTCATTCTGCTAGAAATATTTGGTCGTTTTAATACATTATTCAATAGAAAAAAGGTTTGAACAACAATTGTATGAGCTTGAAAATAATGGCACATTTTCCTAGCAGCAACCACCAAGGCTAAAATCAACTTCTCAAGCCTTAAGTATCTTTTTTCTTCGATGCCAAAAACACTTACTCACATAATAGACTACATAAAAGCTCCACTTTCTTCCCTTATCAACACATCACTGACAGTGAAATCTGACACCGCTACGTACAAGAATAGTTGTTCTTAGATTCGAGGCTTGGATAAAATCTCAGGTGATAATAATTGTTATTTAATCTGTGAAAACAACTCTTCACATTTTCGTGTCCACGTAAATTTCTTTGGTCGACGCAAAACTTGGAAAAAAAGCACATTTGTCAGAAAATAGAGAAATAATCTATTTAAAACTACCAACCTTCTGGTCAGCATTTGCATTTCTTTGATTGTCCGAGGTAAATTCATTAATACCAAAGCTTTTAACTGATCAGGATCAGATTCTATTCCATTCTCACTTATGATATAACCTAAAATTTTCCCTTATTTAACTCCGAAAGTTCATTTTTCCGAATTCAATTTCAAACGGATAGCTTTGAGATTCAAGAAATTTTCATTCAAATCTCATGAATGTTCATCATCCGAGATGATTTTAACTAACACATCATCAATATAAACTTTCATATTTCTCCCAATCTGAGAAGAAAAAACCTTGTTGACCAATCTTTGATATGTTGGCCCAACATTCTTAAGACGAAAATGCATAACTTGGTAACAATGCAATCCTCGATCAGTAATAAACGTAGTAATTTCTTGGTCCTTTGGTTTCATTTAGATCTGATTATAACCTGCTAATGCATCCATAAAATAAAGAAGTTTAATACTTAATGTCACATCGTAAACATACATTCTCCATTTTTTGTTCTTCTTTTTTACTAACACTAGATTTGCTATCCATATCGGGTATTGCGCCTCCCATATATGTCCGACCCTAGATAAACAATCTGATTCATCCATAATTGCCTCGTTTCTCTAAAAAAACCTCATCTATTTTGAATGATGGGCTTGACCTTCAGATTTAATGCCAATCTGTGACATATTACCTCGGATAGAACCCCTAGCACACCCTTAGTTCTTCAAGCAAAAACATCCATGTTATCAGACAAAAACTTCAACAATGGGTATCGTAAAGTAGGTGACAATAATGTCCATATTCATAAAAATTTCCCACTTAGAAACATATAATCCTCGACATTTTCTCCCACTACTAAAGGATCCATGATTTCTCTCAGATCATCTACACCTTACTTTTCTAAAGTCAGCCCCTAAATTGATATTCAGTCATTTGGTCACTGGAAACGATCCTTTTAGGATGCAAAGTTGCTGCATAACACTTTTTTGCCACTTGTTGATCACTTTGAACTACTCTAACGCGATAACCATTTACATATTTCAAACACTAGTGGATAGTTAAGACAACAACATACATCATTGAAAACCAATACCTTTAAAAGATAACATTATAACTAGTCGGACATTCGACCACCATGAATAAAAATTCAACTCTCTTCTTAAAGGGAATTTTCCCAAGTAAAACTCCCCCTCTAATTCCCCGATAACATATGTTGTCACTCATATAAATCCAATTATGGTATGCTCAGATCGAAGAATCATGGGTGGGTTACACATCTTATCATATGTTGACTTGAACAGTACATCTGATAAACTTGTACTATCAATCGAGATATATTGTATTTCAATCATTGTAATGTCCACCCCTATTACTATTTCATCCTCATGAGGCTCAACTATACCCATTAGATCGTCTTATGCAAACATAATAAAGGGTGTTTCCTTTTTCCCATACAAGTGGGTGGATATTTTACCTTCTAGTTGGGTTCGAAAACTCACCACGTACCTATTTCTAGAATTGTTCGTATTACCAGTTATTGTATCTCCTCATTAAAAATATTCATATAAACTTCGAACACTTAACTATTGGTTCTTCCACAACCATCGGGATTAAAAATGATATGGGTCTAAATCCAAATATTATGATGCTGCATCAAACCTTTCCAATTTAGAATCCATGATCATCAACATATTCTCCTACTTCAAATTCGTGTTAACAACCTGATGTGCTGGGATTATTCCGTCCATTATTCTTTCCTTTAACAAAATTCGTTAAGTTGTCATTTTCTATCAAAATCTGAATTTCTTTCTTTAATGATATGTAATCAGCACTATCATGTCCTATGTTATTGTGGTACCTGCAAAACTCGTTGTTTCGCTCCTCCGCTGGCCTATTTATTAGAGCTGGTTTTCTAAAGTTGACATGATTCTTAACTCTTTTGAAGATGATTGTCACATTCTCTGTTAACTCTGCAAAATACTTTAGCCTTATCCATCAATTGGGCCTCACTTGAGTAGGTGGATAACTAACTGGTTGAAAATTCGAAGGTGCTCCTGTTCGAGGAGGAAGAATAGTTTGGACGAGTTGGTACCTGAGAATTCGAAGTGCTTCCCTGATACCTTTGACCAGTAGGTGCATGCACCAAATTTCTTTGAATATAACTTGATCCACATCAAACTCTCGTAAACACTTCCACCTTAATCTGCTCATCAACTTGAGTCATCAAAGCTCCAAATACCAATGCCCTTCTCCTCGTAGTCTCATTTACTAGATCCCCTATAAGCAATCCTTGCCTAAAAGCGGTCATAGAAACAAGCTCTTCACAATCTTCTAATTATGTCTTTGTTAACACAAATCGTCTAGTATAATCTATTTAATTTTCCCCAACTACTTGTTTGCACTGTATTATTATGTCAGTATTGGCTTGTATGTCTTCTCTTTCTACGGATTGTCTTCGGAATGCAGTGTAAAGAATCATAAAGTTGGTTATAAATCCCCATGGGATTCTATTATACCACTTATGGTGGTGTCTTTAAAAGTTTGGGAGAATGGTATGTAGACCAGTCTATCATCATCCTCAAAATTCATTGTATAATTTTTAAACTGCTCAATATAATCATTAGGATCCTGTGTTCCATCAAGTTTTTTGATATTTAAGATATCAAAACGTTTAAGAAGATGTATTAACCTAATGTCAACAGACAAATGAGAATTCCTCCAATCCATACCTTGTATATATTGATCAACTCCAGTTGTTCCCATAACTGTATATAGGCTTTGGTCTGCAACATTGACGTACTGGTCAGGTGTGTTACCCGCATACAACAAGTTGCCCCTCATACTTTGAGGTCTGCCTCCTTATCCAATCTATGATCTTTGTGTGTTTTCCGACGTTGAGTCCCCTCTCCCTTTGAATAACGCTAGCATTTCCCTTTAAAAGAATCACCCTCATAATTTGAACTATAAAATTCACTATCACTAATCAAAATATATTGATGCTTATCTCTCTTTTTTCCTTTAGAGAAGAATGATGCTCTCTATCTGACTAAAAACATGTTTTTTTATGTCCGCTTCAAACTCGGAGAGCAGTGTAAGATTAATAAGACAAATTTTCCAATTCTTTTTTCTCCTTCACTTTTCGCACCTTGGATTTTAGCCTACCCGATTGGATTTGTTTTTCTCTTAAAATGAAATCATCATTCAAGACAGTTATATTCTCTAATAACTGATTCATTCGATTTTTAATATCATATTTCTCACGCTACTCTATATTCTGGCTGTCACCTCAGTTTTCTTCTCTAAGCATGTGTGACTCAAGTGCTTTGTTTTCTACTTGCCCTGTGGTATATCTCCTCGATTGATTAATACGATAAGGGCATAAGAGTAATTTCAAGTAGAAAAAAAAATCAAACATTAAAATATAACGTATTAAATAGAAATGGAGTCGTGTCTTACTTTTATTTTGTTGGCATACTAGTAAAAAATATATGATAAACCAATAGGAACGGGAACGTGTAATTATAAAATTTTAAATAAAATTAAATATAAATATATGTTCAAAAACATTTTGGTGATCATATATTATTTTTTTAGTTTTACTTTTCTGTATGTGAAATCAATTTTATTTTTCTAAATAACATGTATATGAGCTAGGCTTGAGCTCTCACAATTTTTGTTAGATATCTCACCTAAAAGCCTAAAAATTTCTTTAAACATGTAAAATATATTATACTCATATAACTTAATATTAATTATCTTATGTTACTAAGACACACAAACCTTAATCCAATCTACCTAAAACTTTATATCACTAACATAAACACTAAAAAATTGATGAGCATGAATTGAGACACAAAAAAAAAAATTAGCTCGAATCTGAAATGGGTTGTCTTCTCTTTGATGATTTTTTCTATAGGTAAAACAAGCTACTGTAAACGGTCTAAACTTCGACCTTTATTTCTTCCAATTTTGTTCTCGAACCCAAGACATCAAGAGTCTTGTGGAGGATAATTTAAAAACTTATCTCACTAAATCAGTGAGAAAGCGCTCCGCGATGGGGCCAAAAACATTATTTGTGAAAATCGATTCGGATTTTTGAATTCTAACTTACATGAGCTTTACGATACGATAATTTAGGTAATTGAAGAGTTTTTTTTGTCAAAAACTGTAGCATTTTTGTATTATCCATGCTAAATTACATGAATTTTTGCATTATTAATGATAATTTGTAGACTATTTTTGAATTCTTGATAGGAATGAAACATATATTTTTGCATGAACAATATGAAAATGACATGTATTCTCACATTTCCATTCTGAACATGCTATGGTATTTTGTATAGTTCATGTAAAATTTCTCAGCATGATCATAGTATTCACTTGAACATATTTCAATAATATCTTATAGTTAATTATATTGTTACTTGTATGTGTTTAAGTGATTACGTTGGTTTATGACTAATCACGTACTCTATCTATATATATATATATATATATATGTCAAGTTCTTATGTATTGTAGATACCTCATATTTATGAACATACATATAAACAGGTTGAGGATGAATAACTTATTAAGATATCTATTGAGGAACATGTAGATGCATGATGTTTGTTTACGGATTTTGCATTTATGTTTATGATTACACGAAGCCTAAGTTGATCAAGTGGATTGAATGTATAGGTCGTAATCTAGGATTAATCATCTACATTAGCCTATATAATGATAGACTAAATGGGAAATACTCAAGGCTGTTTTACAAATGCAAGAGGTATAGTGTTTTAACAAAAAAAATTGGTAAAAGATGCAAAGAAAATATAAACATAAAAATATAATTGTTATATTCAACTAAACATGTGTTTACTAATAGTACTCTTTGGTTATTGGAGACTAATATTTATATATGGGCAACAAAACTACTCGTCGCTCAAGAACTTTAATGGTCATTTATAAGTCGTCAAACTAAAATCAGACAAAGAGAAGTCGGTTCGTAAAAGTATTGTTATCAAGTGTGTAACCTATATATATATATATATAAGTTTGAAGAATTATAACCTGATATATACATCAAACATGTGCAACATTTAAAATATTTGACAAAAACATCATTTTATTGAAAAAATCGGTCAGTCTCACATGCAATACTTGTTACAAAAACATAAAAAAGAACAATTACTTACAGTGGACGTGAATCCTACAAGTAGTGAGTTGTTGTGCATGTTTTCACAAGTATTTATCCTGAAAAGTAGTTACATGACATTGAGGTACTAATGCTATTGTTTGAAACTGTTGATGTTGATGATAAAATTTTTTGGTTCATGGGTAAAAGAGGGAAGATCTTTTAGCTGGTTGATATTAAGTATTTTTGTTGAGTGTAGTGAGATAAATGAGGTGTATACTTGTATATAATGTTTATAGAAATAGTCCAACCCATTTAATGTTGCTGGTTGGGTATTTATATTGTTTTCCTAGGACCCATGGGTCATGCGGGTCAGATATTGTATTCGGGTCAATCATATGACCCCCAAGCCCAAGAACTAAGGTGTTAAGAACATAGTTGAGTCATTGGCCCACTTGTGTTAATGTTTATTTGTTTGAATTTTACTTATCTTGTCCGAAATTTCCCTTCGAATAAAATCAGAATCACTATGATATCCCTCAAAGGATATCTGATATGATCATATAGCCCCTTAGCTCTTTCAAAAACATTAGAATAACTAACCATGATGGATAATGTTGGATTCTCCTTCAAAGTAAATTTGAATGGTCAATCGAACAGTTCAAAAGTTGTGACTTTATAATTAATTCTTTGTTACACGTGTTAGTTCTTAATTGAACATACTAGCCATTTTTCTTAGGTACTTGTATCTAAACTACAAAAATTAATGGGACTATAGTTAATAGCCTTTAATCATTACTCAGGCGATTCACCTCCCCTAGGTAAAGTACATCAAGTAGATTCCTCTACTACATAAGTGTGAATTTGTTTTACTGTTTCTATTTCTAGAGTGAGAAAAATTTCAAATTTCAATTATAGAGAGAAACTTTGAATCATCACAAGTTTTTAGCTTTTCTAATATTTCTCGGGAATTTTATGTTTACGGCGAGAACTACCTTACTTAAACTACCTTACTTAAACTACCTTACTTAAAGGACGTTGGCTGAATCTGTCTGAGTTAGAGAAAGAGAAAAAAGAGTCCAGAATCGCTGCCGGACTACTTGTTTCTCATGGTGAATTGATCATAAAAGAGATACCATAACCAGGCATGAGTTCATCTTCTCATAGACCATCGGTAGTTTCCAGAAAAACTTGTATTGCTCTATCTTTAACAAATCTTGAACCACCGGTTCAGTTAATTGAAAAATCTATTACCAAAACTAGAGTCATTAACAGTCTTAAAGCTTCGTCTTCTTTCATTTTTATGAGGTCAGATGCACCTCAAATGATTACTATGCTTTTTAAAACCAAAACGATAACCTCATCTGCCATGGATATATAAAAACTCATTAAAGGTTCTACAATGGTAGAGCTCCAGTGTTGCCTACTTCGGATCCAAATCCATCAATTCCACCCACTGAGTTTTCTCGTATTGAAAAATATGATACTTGACTCAAGTTAGGAGATCAACGACCACAGATAATGGAAGAGAAGATGAATGATAGTGAGGAAGATACCACATTGGAGATATCTGGTCATACTGGTGTGGTATAGTTCGGGAAAATAAGGAGAAAGTAAGACTGCCAGATGCAAAACCGCTTTCGGAGTGCCTTTTTGGGAAAGTTGGGCCTAACTTCCCCAATTTATACTATCACTTTTGGAGAGAAAAAGAAAACATTTTATTTTAATTAAATTAATAATTATGTTTTGAATTTGAATTTATACTCATTGCACGAGTCTTGCAGATAAAAAGGAAAAATATTTATAAAAAATAAATTAAAAAATCAAATTTAATGTTTAAATATAAAATGCTATACTTCAAAATATAGTCTTTTTCGGAGGGAACCCGCAACCGCTACTCAGAGTGCAACGAGTGCGCACAGGGTAAACCCTCAATCTGACGCGATAGCCTGCAAACCAACTTCAGAAGGTAAACCACACAAGGTGACAAACTCAACCGAGAAAGCGTATGTAGAGGGACCCGAACTCATGACCTTTTGGTCACAAGCATACCATACTCAACCAACTCGGCTACCCCTTTGGGGGCTATTTCAAAATATATTGTACATACTATCTAGTGTTAATTAGAAAATATTTTGTTATCTATTTCATAATTAGAGAAATAATAGTAGAGGTACCTAATATCAAACTATATTGTCATCTAATACCAAACAATTATGTTCGCTTACTTAATATCCATCACATCTATATAATTAATATATAGTTTTGGCATATGGTAATAGATACTTGTCTTTTAACTTAATAAAAAATATTAGACTGACTTGGTTTTGATACTAATTGTAAAAAAAAACATGTTTAAAAAACATCAAAATTAATATTTATATATATAAATACTATTTTCAAAATATATGATATCTAGTAATGATTATCAAATATTTTGTAATTTATGGATAATTAATATATGAGTTTGGTATATGTTATTAAATATTTTCTTAATTTAATTAATTAATAATACAGCAAAATGAAACTATTTTAGAAAAAGAAATTAAAATAAATTGAAAATTAAAATTCAATATTAAAAAATATAGAATGATATTTTTCAAAATGTATTGTATCGAATGATAATTAGCAAATATTTTGTATTTTTGTTATGTTATTAATATTTAATATATTGTTTTGGTATATGTTAGTAATTTTTTTAATTCAATTAATAATATTAATAATATTAATAATATTATACCAATATTGATAGTATCAGTTTTATAGAGAAAATAAAAATATTTAAAAGAAAGAAATTGAAAAATCAAATTTAATATTTAAATGTTAAAATATTTCAATAAATAGTGTATATATAAACAAATAATATATAGTTATGATATTATTGAATACAAGTACTAATATTAATAAATTTATTTTAATGTTTGATAAATAATATTAAATAATTTATTATTTTATAATATTAATTTAGCGGATACCCATCAGGTATTATCCAGTGGGTCGGGTTGTGTTGGGTACCCGTGAGAAATTTCTTAAACTTATAAGTCCTCCCAAATCCGGTGGGTTGTAAATTTTCAAACCCACAACCCATCCGTGGAAATTTTTTAGAACCCATAACCCATCCCATCTGGTCGACTCATGTCAAGTATCCGCGGGTTTGGAAAAAATTGTTATCCCTAACGTCAACGCAAATTTTTTATTTTCCGTTCTTATTTTTTATTAACACAGGATTTGCAGTCCATAACACGTATCGCGCTTCCTGTATATGTCCAACCCTAGATAAATAATTCACTTCATCCATAATTGCCTCGGTTTCTCTACAAAAAAGATCGTCTATTTTGAATGATGGGCATGAACTTCAGATTTAAGGCCAATCTATGACATATTACCTCAGATGGAACCCCTACCACATTCTCAGTTTTCCAATAAAAAACATCAATGTTATCAGACAAAAACTTCAACAATTGGTATCGTAAAGTAGGTACAATAATGTCCTTATTCACAATTTTTTCCCACTTAAAAACATATACTCCTCAACATTTTCTCCCATTAATAAAGAACCCAAGGTTTCTCTCGGATCATCTACACCTTTCTTATCTAAAGTCAACCCTCATAATTGATATTCAGTTATTTGGTCACTCGAAACAATCCTTTTAGAATGCAAAGTTGTTGCATAACACTTTTTTGCCACTTGTTGATCACTTCAAACTACTCTGACGCGATCACCAATTACATATTTCAAACACTGGCAGAAAGTTTAGACAACAACATACATCATTGACGACCAAGACCTCTGAAAGATAATGTTATACCTTGTCGGATATTCGAACACCATGAATAAAACTCCAACTCTCTTCTTCAAAGGGCATTTTCCCAATTAAAACCCCTCCTCTAATTCCCCGATAACATGTGTTGTCATTCGTGTAAATTTAATTATGGTATGCTCAGGTCTAAGAATCATGGGTGGGTTACGCATCCTATCATATATTGACTTGAACAATACATTTGCTAAACTTTTAGTATCATTCAAGATATACCAAATTTCAATCCATGTAATGTCCGATCCTATTACTACTGCATCCTCATGCGGCCCAACTATTCCCTTAGATCGTCTTCTGTAAACATGATAAAGGGTGTTTCCTTATTCCCATACAAGTAGATGGCCATTTTTCCTTTTAGTTGAGTTGGCAAACTCACCACATTCCTCTTTCTAGAATTGTTCCTATTAACAGTTATCGCGTCGCCTCCGAAAATAGCTAAAGATTCAAAATATTCACATAAACTTTGAACCTTCCCTGAACTACTGGTTCATCCCCAACCATTAGAAGTAAATGATCTGGGTCCGACTCCAAATATTCTGATGCTGCATCGAACCTTTCCAATTTGGAATCCATGATCATCAACGTATTCTCCTGCTTCAAATTCGTGTTAACAACTTGATGTGCTGACGTATTGGGATTATTCCGTCCACTGTTTTGTCCTTTAACAAAAGTCGTTAACTTTTCATTTTCTATCAAAATATAAATTTCTTTCTTTCATGTTATACAATAAGCAGTAATATGCCATATGTCATCGTGGTACCTGCAAAACTTGTTGTTTCACTCCTCCATTGGCTAATTTATTAGAGCTGGTTTTCTAAAGTTGACATGATTCTTAACTCTTTTGAAGATGGTTGCCACATTCTCTGTTAACTATGCAAAATAATCTAGCCTTATCCACCGAAGAGGTTGATAACTATCTGGTTGAGAATTTGAATGTGCTCTTGCTCGATGAGGAAGACTAGTATTCATCCTTAGACGAGTTGGTACCTGAGAATTCGCATTGCTTTCCTGATACCTTTGAGCGGTAGGTGCATTCCCCGAATTTCTTTGAGTAAAACTTGATCCACCTCGAACTCTCGTGAACTATTCCACATTAATCTTCTCCTCAACTTGAGCCATAAAATATCTAAATTCCAATGCCATTCTCCTCGTAGTCTCATTTGCTAGATCCCCTATAAGCAATCCTTCCCTAAAAGCGGTCATAGCAACAAGCTCTTCACAATCTTCCACTTCTGTCTTTGTTAACACAAATCGTCTAGTTTAATCTTTTTACTTTTCCCCAACTACTTGTTTGCACTGTGGCTCATATGTCTTAGCTCTCTACGGATTGTCTTCGGAATGCAATGTAAAGAATCCTAAAGTTGGTTATAAATCCCCTCGAGATTCTATTATACCATTTATGATGGTGTCTTTAAAATTTGGGAGAATGGTATATAGACCAATTTATCATCATCCTCAAAATTTATCGTATAAATTTTTAAACTGCTCAATATGATCATCGGGATCTTGTGTTCCATCAAAATTTTAAATATTTGAGATATCAAAACGTCTAGGAAAATGTATCAACCGAATGTCAGCTGACAAATGAGAATTCCTCCAATCCACACCATGTGTATATTAATAAACTCTAGTTGTTCCCATAACTGCATATAAGCTTTGGTCTGCAACATTGACGTATTTTTAGGTGTGTTACCCTCATACAACGAGTTTCCCCTCATACTTTGAGGCCTATATCTTTATTCGCTTTATGCTCTTTGCGTGTTTTCAGACGTCGACTCCCCTCTCCATTCGAATAACGCTAGTATTTCCCTTTAAAAGAATCACCCTCATAATTTGAACTATAAAATTCACTATCACTAATCTAAATATATCGATGTTTATCTTTTTTTTCCTTTCGAAAAGAATAATGCTCTCTATCTGACTAAAAATATGTTTTTATGGTCGCTTCAAACTTGGGGAGCTGTGTAAGATTAATAAGACAAATTTTTCCATTTTTTTTTTCTCTTTCACTTTTTGCACCTCGAATTTCAGCTTACCCGATTAGATTTGTTGTTCTCTTCGAACAAAATCATCATTCAAGACAATTATCTTTTTTAATAACTTATTCATTCGATTTTCAGTATCAGATTGCTCACGCTAATCTATATTCTGACTATCACCTTAGTTTTCTTCTCTAAGCATATGTGACTCAAGTGCTTTGTTTTCTACTTGCATTGTGGTATCAACTCTGTCTCCTGGTTCCATTGTCACCTCAATCCGTAATTTCAATTACAAATTTTGTGGTTTTAGATTTGCTATCTAGGTACCTCGTAATCTCTCTCCCACTGTGGTCGTCAACGTTAAGTATTAGATTTTCTATATATATAGAGAAAATAACTTATTTAGAAAGAGAAACAGTTTGTAATCAATTGTGAATATAAAGTGTCAATCATCATTTATTTCATAACTATCCATCCTATTTATAGGACAAATGGGCAAATAACAGAATCAGTTATACATTATAGTAAATTGCATTTTTATCCTTTACTATTTATATTAAATATTAAATTTATCCTTTAACTTTACAAATCTTAATCATTAATGTTTCTCTAATTGCTTTTACCCCTTAATAATATATATCATTATCATTATAAAAATGGTATATTAATAAAAACAAATCAGTGTACGCCAAAAAGGCGATGCCCAAAAGTAGATATAGCGGCCAAGTTTATGGATTTTTATAATGTCGTTGCCCGATCGAACACGACTGAATAGTATAATAAAAATCTCGCAATACTAAAAGAAGTGTTTTTATTTTGCTTGAAGGCTATAGATTATATCATGAATCAATGGATATTAATATATGGTGAAAAAAATTCATATCCACACAAACAAGCATAAATATTTAAGCAACCAAACTAGAAATTAGTGAGTGATATATTCATTCGACGTTGTATCCGGTAGGATACCCGTTACACACCAAAGACGCAACTGCGTGAGCAATTTTTCTCAACCAATTTTTTAACAAATTCAACCAAATATTCAACGAATTCGACCTAATCAAGAAGGTAAAAACATCTATTGCATATGATGGAACATAATACTTTAATGATTAACCGAAAATCCTTGAATATGTTATGACACACCTCCAATGTTACACACCTTAAAGGATTACTAGGCTTTCTAAAACCAAAATTGTAACCTCATATGCCATGGATACATAAAAACTTACTAAAGGTTCTACAATGGTAGAACCCAGTGTTTCCTACTTCGGATCCAAATCCATCAATTCCATCCACCAAGTCTTCTCGTATTGAAAAAGAGGACACTGGACTCAAGTTGGCAGACCAACAACCACAAATAATATAAGAGAAGATGAATGATACTGGGGAAGATACCCCATTCGAAACATTTTGTCATACTGCTGACACCAGTATAGTTCAAGAAATGAAGAAAAAAGTAAGACTGCCAGATGCCTAACCGCTTCTGAAGTGTCTTTTTGGGAAAGTTAGGCCTAACTTCTTCAAGGTTAGTGTTAAGTACTTGATGGAACTTCAAAACAATTCCTATGTGTATACCCATACAGTTGAGTTGGACAGAATTATGAAGAAATGGGGCTTTCTATAGTCCATCAAGGTGAGAACTCCCATCTATGAGGAGCCTCCGATAGATAAAAGGTTAAAGAGCTAATGGTATATACTGAAGTACTTAATTGGGGTATTCGGTTCCCTCTAGACCCATGGATAGTCAGATATTTCCACTTGGTGAAGTTACGCCCAAGTCAATTAAGTCTTAATGCTTGGTATACCTTATTAGCCAGCATCATCGCTTCAAGGTTGTCTAAGATTCCAATGCATATGGAACAATTTGCTGTTGTGGCCAGCTTATGTCGAAACCACCATATTTTCTTCTATTATTTTAACATGGGGAATGATTATAAAGTGCTTGATGATTTTTTGGAGGCTGACAAGCTTTGGAGGATCCAATTGTTCTGTATTAGTTGTGCTTGGGAAAATGGAAAGAAGATCACTTCCAAAGGAAATCCAAGTTTACTAACTCGATATTGGAAGAGTTCAAGTAAACACTTTACGACTTTTTTTACTATGTATTAATATCAAACTTCACATCGGATTTCGATATTGAATTTCACCTCATATGTTGATATTAAATTTCACATCGGATTTTTTTTCCAGTGTTTTTAAAGATGTTCTCATAATATTTGGATGAGGGACGAACCAATTTTACAAAGCTGAATCAGTGGGCCACAAAGAATTAAGGAACTGGTTTCCATAATTGTTTTACCGCAACAAACATGGTGAGGGTCTATCTGTACAGAACAAGCTCAACTATGGAGCTCTCGTGGGAACATTTTACCAATCTTCTTGAAGTAGTTGATATCTTCAAAAGGACAAATAAAAAAGATGGCAAGCTTTATTTACCAGTCCTACTGACCATTTAGTCATCCTTCTTGATCTATCAGTCTTTTATAGCACATTTTTCAGGGGAAACGAAGTTCACACTGTGACAGAGTGAGCTTGAAAGTATGATCTCATTTTTCTAGCTCTTATCACCAATGCTAAGGCTATTTTTTCCAATTTTAAGTATATTTTCTTAGTTTCCAACAAACTCTTGCTTATATAATAAATCAGACGGGGATAATTATCCACTTCTCGTACCAAAGCAACACTCACCGCATATTATGATACTTCCAAATACATATAAAACCTCTTATCTTAAACAGGTTTGAACAACGTCTTGGGTGAAGATAAATGTTTTTTTTATTTTAAGGAAAACTTAATCACGGTAAGGAGACCAGTTGAAGTTTTTAGCATTCCTTAAAACTTAGAAAAATTTGGCACATTTGTCTGACGATCAATGCAGGAAATATTCTAGTTGATATATGGACTTCTTTGGTATTTCGAGGTGGATCCATTACTAACAAAGCATTTAACTGATCTGGGTCAGTCTGAATCCCTTTCTCACTTATAATATACCCAAGAAATTTACCAGATCGGACTCTTAAGGTACATTTCTCTGGATTTAACTTCAAGTTGATGGTTTCTAAGTTAGAATTTGCTTATTGGAGATCGGATATGTGATCTTCTTCCTTAGGATTTTTTACCATCATATCATCAATGTAAACTTATATATTCATGCTGATTTGATTAACAAATGCCTTATTCACCAATTGTTGATTAGTAGCTCCGAGATTCTTCAACTCAAATGGCATTACCTTATAACAATAGAGCCCTATATCAGTTATAAAGGTAGTGTGATCTTGATCATTCAGATTAATCTGTATTTTATTATACCCCAAAAAGGCATCCCTAAAAGAAATCAATTTGTTCCCTGATGTAGAGTCCACTAGCTGATCTATCCGGGGTACTGGGAAAAAATATTTAAGAAAATATATTATCGTATCCCCATGTTTGTTTTGACTTGGATAAAATGGTTTCGTATATTCTTTAAGACTTTCCCCCACCTTTTGTCTATAATATATTATCGTATCCCCATTCGCATAAAAAATTTACTTCACATGAAATACTGGCGAAACATGCTCCAGAACATTTCAAAATTCTTGATACAACCTTGAGGCAAACGATTATACCATTTTGATACGATATTCTTGAAAGTCTGATAAAAATCCATACACAACAGTTTATCATCATCATCGTAATTAATCATGAATTTTTTTAATTTTTCGATATGGTTATCTGGGTCTTGTGTTCCGTCAAACTTTTCTAGTTTAGAAATATCAAACCACTTCGGAAGATGACCAGACAAAAGTTTAATAGAAAATGGAGATGATCTCAAATTATGACCTACCTTATACGCACTTCTCCCTAGACCTTCATTCATCGTTGCATATAAACCTTCCTCTGACGGAAATGTAAATTGATTACTCACACAGCACTCATAATTATGGCTATAAGACTAAATTTTCATACGGGGAGTTATCTGTTCTCGTCGAGTTACCTTCACAACTTTATCAGGATCTTTGAAATAAAGCTTTTTCTTTCCATGATCGTGCTTCTCATTCCTTTAAACCATTGATATATGAGCAGCTCGATGAACATCTCTATATATCCTCAAATCTCTTTGCCTGTAATTTGTTTTATCTCAAGTATACCTTTCTGAGGACAAAGATTCATCTGAGATATAAGATGAATATTTACTAGATTCTATTGACTCATAGCGTTTTCGAGATATTACTATTCTTTTAGAAGAACGATGAGTTTTTCTTTGATGCTTTTCCTCGGTCTGAGAAACGTTTTGTACTTGGTCTGTTCCTATCGTTCGTTCTTGTCATACCTCAGACTTAATTCTCCACGAACTGATTATTGCTTCATTTTTCACATTTATCCTCTTAATATCTTACAATAATTCTTTATGTCGGGCTACCAAGGCAGATTCTTTGAGTAGCTTTTCAACATATCAATCCTTATCATTTCTTTCGTTTTTACTTGTTCCTCAATCAGGAGATCTTCATATGAATCTCCAATCGCATGGTTTGCCAGATTAGTCTCTAGCTCTCCACGAACTTCGATCTCCATTACTCTTACAATATTTTTAAATTAATATTATGGTTTTGGAACAACGATTCCAGGTACCAATCAGTTTCCCACAAACGACACCACTGATGAATTCAAATATTTCTTAGTTATTAATCTTGTTAAAACTATTATTATATGAAAGTATCTATCAAAGAAATGTTCGTATGAAGGTATATTTCAAGAGAGAACTGAATCAATAGAGAGAGAAAAAGATCAAAAGAATAAATGTAGCAATCATTGACTAATCATTGACATTTTCCCAAAAAGAGAATGTTCTTTATATTGTACATAAGGTGGGTCTCATATTTACATATTTACCCTATCATAAGTGGGTATTCTCACCCACACTCTTTTATTATTTATAAACAAGTTTACTAGTGATTATATAAGACCCCGACCCCCTCAACCCCTATGTTTGCTTTAGTTTAATCACATTAATTTAAACCTTTTGTTTATCATACTAAATCTTATTTCTCTCTAAATTTTCTCCCATTATCATGAGTGACTTACCATCAACGATTGTAATCATTATAACACCCATTTGTAGCTCTCAAATTTCTCTCCGGACATAAATGAAAATCCGATGTATGAAAGGTATCCTGAGAGAAGTGGCTCCAACAACCTCATACAAAGGCATCTCATATTTGATTACCTTGTGTGTGTTATCCACACAAAATTTGTAGATATCCATAACAAATCCAAACTAACCGGGTGTGCGATGAAAATTTCACCTATAGTACGCTTCCGTCTTTGCACGATCTATGTCACTCGTAATAGTTGAACTTTTTTAGTTCACCCAACAAGTATTGGAATTGCAACGGATCGCCTCTCTCGATCTTTAGTTGTTTTAGTTGAGAATTTTACACGGTGCCCATGGACGACAAATTCTTAGGGTTCATTTTTAACTCCTCCAAGAATATCACGAGGACGATATCCCATTTTTGTAGAACTAACTACAAATTCTAACTCTTATTTGGAAAATCATCTCAAGTACGAATGACCTTCACCGGATTTTGTAGTCTCGTGATTGTGAACCCTGCATGCGACCTCTAGGGACCATAAATCATTATCTACATTAATTCCTTTAAAGGTGAAACAACATCCACATTTCTTGGTCTCGACATAACTCCTTTTAAGATCCTTCAGATCTACCAACTTTATGTACTTTTCGGATCTCTCGCACATAAAAATAATTCTCAAAGTTTTTCTACTTTTGGCATCGTCGCGATATCGTAATATAATTACAAACTCGTTGTCTATTGCGGGTTGCTTAACCCAATCAATTAGTTCTTTTTGCGTATAATGAGATTTTTTGCTGAATAAATGATTATAATCAACGAAGCAATGCTCCTCTTTTATCATGCAAAAATCAATAAGCTCCTTATCCTACATAGCCAAAATGAACTCCGCACCGACTGGTAGAATATTCACAATCGTCGTAGGAGTTCCCCCGGGATGGAAAATACCACCCCGGTGGTTGGAAAATTCTCCCATGGGTGCCGATCTAAAAATTAACCTCAAACTCATACTTTTATTTGTTCATGGCACCGACGGGGGAGGATCCTAAGGGTCGTCGGTTACACCATCACATCCTGGAAGGCTGCACTTCATCGTACCGACAGGTTCCAAAATCGACGACATCAAACCTAATTCTAAGAGGAATTAAATTCCAGTCCCGCCGGGTAGAGCTTTTCAACCGACGGGGCTGGATGGTTTCAGTTCTTTTTAAATCGGAAAGAACTACGAAAATAAAAAATTTATAAAAAATTGGTTAGAAAGACTATTTAATTTGGATTTTCAAACTCCTCACCAAGTTTCTTCTTTTGATTTTCTATCCGAAAATCAATTTCTAAGGTTTGAAGAGTTTTTGGAAGTTTTTTTTGGAGATTTAGATATTCTTAAGAGGTTTGATTTTTTAAAAAAAAATTGGTTAATTTTTGTATATAAATAAAAGGCTGGCGACGGAAATTTTGTGTTTTTAAATTTTAGGGTACCCAAATTTATTTATTTTTAAATGAATTTATTAAATAAAAAAGTAAAATAATAAAAAACTAAAAAAATTTAAAAATTCCAATTCATTTGGTACCGGTTATAATATTTGTCCGTAGGATTTAACCAATCACTTTTGAAAAGCAAAAGAAAACAGTACTTTCCTACTTACTTTCACTGACATAATAAGCCCCACTTTTGTAAGGAGTGATGCTCCCAAATTGCTTAATAAGTTTCAGATTAATAAGTTTTTATTAAATTAATTATTCAGATCATTATCAATCTTTTAAACAATTGAAAACCATGATAATCTTTTTACATAAAAGGATCACCTACGTATACGAACTTCGTAAACAAAAAGATAATTATTTCGACTTTTTTATTAAACTAAAAATGGGGTAAAAATCGTTGTTAGTTTTCCATGTCTACCACTTGTATCAACATAGTCTCTTTCGTTCACTTCTCCATAAAACTCATTCCTTTCGTTTTAAAAATTTACAAATATAGTCTCCGCAAATATAATCCATTTAAAAACTGACACGTGACATTTAAATTCTAAGTTTTGGATCACTTTTGCTCTTCAAATTCCAAGTTTTGTATCACTTTTGGTCTTCCAAAATATACGGAAGATTAATAGTGCAAATTTTTAAAATGAAAAGAATGAATTTTATGCAGAAATGAACGAAAAAAATTATATTGATACAAATGGTAAACCCATAGAGAACTAACCTTATTTTTAGCCCAAAAAAATGATTATGATTTTTTAACACAGAAAAAACACCTTCATACAAAAATTATTTTCTCTTAAAATAAGATAAGTGAAACAAGCAGAGTTGATAATTTAATTCCAAATTGTAGATATCCCCGACCGAATAAATTCGACAAGACGGATTATTAAAACAATAAGATGGATTACAGTTTTTAATTTTATTGCTCGTTCTATTAAAACAATGAGATGGATTACAGTTTTTAATTTTATTGCTCGTTCGGATTCATATTGGGTTTTGGTTATATATATATAACACATTTTCTTTTTCTAACGATATCTGTCTAGTAAAACTAAAAGTACATGTATTTTAAAATTTATATTATTTTGTTTTGGAATATGTTGATTTAATTAGGTGAGATGAGATTGTTCGACTTCTAAATTTAATTTTTTACTTTAGTTTATGGTCGGATTATGTTTCGTTGTGATTTGGATTTTCGAATTCGATTCAAATATTTACAGAGGATTTCATTCGTAGATAATTTATAGGTATCCGTAGATATTCCGAATCGTAAATTTAGATTTTATATAAATACAAAAATATCTTTAAAAAATCCGAACGAATTCACATATCAAAATTTTACTACAAAAGGACAACATGAATCCGTAAATTCAAATTTAGTATGAATACAAAAATATCCATAAAAATTCCGGACGAATTCATCTATCGAAATATTATCTCGATCTGCTCTGTTGTCATTTTTAGAAGAGTAACATGGTAATTGTATTTTAGAATAAAAAATCACAGCTTATTTAAGTATGAATTAGTTTTTCAAATTAATACTAAAATAAATTACTTTTCAAGTTAATACATTTTTATAAATTAATTTATGTATTAAATTAAATTAAATATCTAGTTCACGTAGATTTTTTTATCGGACGCAATATAAGGATTAAAATGCCGATATTTTTTATTTAGTCATTTCAAAATCATCAGTGATATTTTTGGTTTTGGTAAAATCTATACATTTAATCTTTCATTAGCAAAATATATAAATTTAGTCCATCGACTTTGTAAAATTTATAAATTTGGTCTTTAAATCCAAAACACAATAATTTGTTATGAACTAAATTTATAGATTTTACCAAGTCAAATTAAATTTATAAATTTATAATGTTGGAATTTCTCCATTAAGTTGGACCGTCACATGTCGTATCGATGTATCGAACTATCGTTAATATTAGTCCAATAAAAGTAATCATAAAGAAAAGAACGGACTAGTAGATAAAATATGTATCATGGAGGTAATTGTATAGATACCAGGTTTAATTCCGAATACTTCACACTTAAGCAAAACGTAAAGTTTTGGGGTTATTTTGTAAAACAAAATAATACCGGGTTATGGTCCCTAAGAGTGACAATTTAATAAGGACTGGTCTTCATTAAGTAACTGTCTAGAAGTTACAGACAATTAAGAGAGAAGAACCGTTACTGGTCTTCATTAAGTAACTGTCTGGAAGTTACAGACAATTAAGAGAGAAGAACCGTTACTGGTCTTCGTTAAGTAAATGTCTGGAAGTTACAGACAATTACTTAATGAGGAACCGTTTTCTCACTTCAGTTCTATATAAGAATGAGTTTCTCATTCTTGAAAGCAACGAAAGAAAATACAGAGAGAAAATCCTTTAAGAAAAACAAATTGATTATTCTTTCGAATCAATTATAAAAGTGTGTTTTGGTTGCCATCAATAACCTAGCAAAGGATCGCCGATCATCTGCAAAGAATGTCTACATCCTGTAAGAATAAAGTATTTATTCCGCATTATTATAGGATGATTTAACTTCATGGTTCAACAAGTTAGATTAGAAATCCGTAAAGTATTTCTATCAAGTGGTATCAGAGCCACCATGAAATTAAATTCTTAGTTTTTCAGATTATAAAATTAGATCATATATATTAGATCTATATATTAGATATGATGTCGGTTATTGGAAATTACACAAACAATTAAACATATGATGTCGGTTATCGGAAATTACACAAACAATTAAACAATCATATAATTATATATGCAGTTAAAAGATGCCGGCTACTATAATTAATATAATTAAATTAAAATCTGAAATTATTAATTTAGTATATGTCATTTCCCTAAAGAATAGGCGAAATATACGTGAACACCGATAAATGTGTAATTAAGTTTGCTTATAAAGTTAGTTAGTTTGCTTATAAAGTTATAAGTGAATTATTAATTATTACGAGAATTATATTATATCATTGAAGTTTATTATATATATAAATAAATATTATATTATAATATATATTAAGAATTATATTATAATATAATTAAGAAATATATTACAATATAATTAAAGATATATTATAATATATTAAATTTAAGGTGTAATTTTAATTTGATTAAAGATATATTATAATTAAAGATATATTACAATATAATTAAAGATGTATTATAATATATTAAATTTAAGGTGTAAATTTAATTTAATTAAAGATATATTATAATTAAAGATATATTACAATATAATTAAAGATATATTATAATATATTAAATTTAAGGTGTAAATTTAATTTGATTAAATTATACATATACTACGAAATAGTTTGGACATTAAGTAAGGTAGTCGTATAGTATTTTTCGAAATAATTAGCATGTTTTAAGTTGTCCGAACTTCGGTAAATAATTAATGATTCAATATACCGCCAAACGATAAATAATTAATGATTCAATATACCGCCAAAGTGATCCCTATTGCTGAATTAATTATTTTAGAGTTTTGACAAGTCTATGATTGACAAGTATGTAAATTTTAATCGGCCCAAAGGAAGGTTAATGTGTGACATAGTTAATCTTAGACACGAGATAGTTATTTGTGAATTGATCATTAAGAAAATTGAACTAAAAAAAATCGGCCCAAAGGAAGATTTTTTTTTCTCTTCAATTAGAAGGATCAACATTAATTATGCTCAAACTCATACATATACAAATTAATATGCTTGCCCAAAGGTATCTTATTGATGTTGTAAGAGTATGTTTTATTATGCTATGTTTATTTGTTAAATACTATGGAGGTTATATGTTAAGTGATGTTTTTGGCTATTTATTGTTTGTTGTTTGTTATGTTAGCAAATTCGTATTTCTATAACCCGGAAGGCAAAAAGGCACCCATACTTAATGGGAGCAACTTTGAGCTGTGGAAAGAAGATATGTTGCTGCACTTGATGTGCCATGATTACGACTTAGCATTAAGGGCGATGAACCTAAACCTCTGACTGATGACAGTTCTTCTACGGAGAGAAGAAAGAGTCAGAGGCGTGGGAAAAGTCGAACATGATAAGTCTAGGGATCATGAAGTAAGCAATTCCATTAGCATTCCGTGGTGCAGTTTCACCTGAGATCACTAATGCGAAAATATTTCTCGAAGAGGTAGAGAAATGTTTTGCCAAGAACGATAAAGTAGAGATTAAGACGCTGCTTATTAAGCTAGTCTCTATGAAATATCGTGGCAAATGGACTGTTCGTGAGCACATCTTGGAAATGTCAAACATCGCTTCCAAACTGAAAGCACTTAAGATTGACCTTCCCGAAGATGTTGTGGTAAGCTTTGCTTTTCACTCTTTCCCTCCTCAGTATAAGAACTTCGAAACTTCTTATAACTGTCAGCGCGAGAAATGGACTCTCAACGAGCTCATCTCTCAGGCAGCGCAAGAGGAGGAAAAGATGAAGCAAGAACATCCAGAAGTGAAAATGGTGAAAGCTCAGGTGGATAAGGGAATTAAGAGAAAGTATGAAGGTTCAGATGCACATGCATCCGGTTCGGGACAAAAGAAGCATAAGGGTACGTCTGGTAAAGGGTGTTGCTTCCATTGTAAGAAACCGGGGCACTTTAAAAAAGAATGTGAAAAATGGAAGGCTATGATGAAAGCCAAAGGTATTTTCACTTCTATGGTCTGTTCTCAGATCAATTTAGTTTCAGTGCCAAGAAATACTTGGTGGGTTGATACAGCAGCAACAACTCATGTTTGTATTTCTTTGCAGGGTATGATAAGAAACCGAAGTCTGAGTGATGGTGAAACATCCATCTATACAGCTGATGGCAGTTCGTGTTTAGTTCATTCTATCTGTGATTTTCGTTTGTTGCTTACCAGTGGACATTTTTTGTATTTAAAAGACGTATTGTATGTACATTCTTTTCGAAGGAACCTAATTTCTTTTCCGTTGTTGGACAAATTAAGTTATTCTTTTCTATTTGGAAATGAAAGTTTATGTCTTTATTTACATGGTAATGTTGTTGGTTCTGGAAAGTTAATAGCAAATGATAACTTGTATTTATTGGATACTATAAAGGATCACAAAGAGATAATGAATGTAGATGTACCTGGAAAACTAAATTGTAAAATGGAAAAATCAGCAAAACTTTGGCACAAGCGATTAGGTCACATTTCTAGAAATAGAATTGAAAAGCTTGTTTCAGAACGTTTATTAAGTGAACTGGATTTTTCGGACTTCAACGTTTGCGTTGAATGTATAAAAGGAAAACAGAGCAAAGTGAAACGATTAGATGCATACAGAGCGAAAGGGGTCTTGGATTTGATACATACAGACATTTGCGGTCCGTTCCCTACAGCATCATGGAACGGCCAACGATATTTTGTATCTTTCATTGACGACTTTTCACGATATGGGTATCTATATTTCATTCACGAAAAATCAGAGGCCATTGACAAGTTCAAAGTCTTTAAGACTGAAGTTGAAAAACAACTTGGTAAAGACATTAAGTGCGTCAGATCGGACCGTGGTGGTGAATACTACGGGAGATATGATGGTTCAGGTGAACAACGTCATGGACCGTTTGCAAAGTTCCTAGAAGAGTGTGGTATAGTCCCTCAGTATACGATGCCGGGTTCGCCCAACATGAATGGAGTATCTGAGAGACGAAACCGTACATTAAAGGATATGGTAAGAAGTATGATTAGTCATTCAACATTATCTATATCACGCTGGGGAGAAGCAATAAAATGTGCGACCTACCTACTTAATAGAGTTCCGACGAAAGCAACTACTAAGACACTGTATGAAATTTGGACTGGGCGTAAACCTAGTTTAAAACATTTACATGTTTGGGGATGTCCAGCTGAAGCGAAGCCTTATAGGCCGAATGAAAAGAAATTGGACTCCAAAACGGTTAGTAGTTATTTCATCGGATATCCCGAGCACAGTAGGGGTTTTAAGTTTTATGATCCTTCCACAAAGAATATATTTGAGACGGGTACAACGAAATTCTTTGAGGATATAGAGTTTGGGGGGAAGAATTTAGTAACGAACATTCATTTTGAGGAAGAATCAATAGAGATTCATGAAGGTTCTAACAATGATACTATAGTGTCAGATGATGATATGGTAATTAGAAGGCCAATCATCACTTCAGATTCGTTAGAACATATAGATACTCAAGATGATGTTAATCTTCCTCCTATGGATGTTGTTCCAATGAAGCAAAATGAAGTTGTTCAAGAAGAACAAACTCTATCTCCTCAAGAAGTTCAAGTGCAAAATGAAGAAATTATGCCTTTGCGTAGATCTACTAGAGAAAGAAAGAGCGCTATATCTTCGGACTATATAGTGTATCTTCAAGAACATGAAGAATTTTATGGTTCAACAGAAAACGATCCTTTAAGTGTTCGTGAAGCCATGAAAAGTTCTGATTCTCACTTCTGGATTAAAGCAATGAACGAAGAGTTTAAATCAATGCAAGATAATGCGGTATGGGAGCTTGTTCCATTATCTGAAGGAAAGAAGCCGATTGGTTGTAAATGGATTTTTAAAACCAAACGGGATTCTAAGGGTAATGTGGAGTGGCATAAAGCGCGACTTGTAGCTAAGGGTTTTACTCAACGTGAAGGGATTGACTTTAAAGAAACCTTCTCTCCAGTTTCTTCGAAGGATTCTTTTCGGACAATCATGGCATTAGTTGCACACTTCGACCTTGAGCTTCATCAAATGGATGTAAAGACCGCCTTTCTTAATGGAGACATTGAGGAAACGATCTATATGTTACAACCTGAAAACTTTGTCTCTGGTGATCCAAAGTCGACGGTATGTAAACTGAAGAAATCTATTTATGGTCTCAAGCAAGCGTCTCGACAGTGGTATCACAAATTCCTTGAAGTTATTGTCTCATTTGGTTTCGAGATAAATTCGGTAGAGGATTGTGTGTATCAAAAATTCAGTGGGAGTAAATTCATACTTCTAGTGCTGTATGTTGATGACATATTATTGGCCACGAACGATAAGGAATTGTTACATACGACCAAGAAATTTCTTTCGGACAAATTCGATATGAAAGATCTTGGTGATGCATCATTTGTGTTAGGAATTCAAATTCACAGGAATCGATCCCATGGAATTTTGAGTTTATCACAAAAGGCGTATATTGAGAGTATGTTACAACGTTACGGGATGGCTAACAGCAAAGGAAAGGAAACCCCTATATCAAAAGGTGAAAAGTTTAGCCTTAAGCAATGCCCAAAGACAAAACTTGAGATTGAGGAAATGCAAAAGGTTCCATATGCTTCGGCTGTTGGAAGTCTGATGTATGCTCAAGTTTGTACACGGTCAGACATTGCTTTTGTGGTGGGTGTGTTAGGGAGATACGTAAGTAATCCGGGGATGGAACACTGGAAAGAAGTCAAAAGAGTTCTCCGGTATTTGCAACAAACAAAACATCATAGGTTAACATATAAGAAGTCGGATAAACTGGAGGTCATAGGGTATTCCGACTCGGATTTCGCCGGATGTGAGGATTCTCTTCGTTCAACCTCAGGCATTATATTCCTTTTAGCGGGAGGTGCAATATCATGGAAAAGTGTTAAAAAAACACTCATTGCATCTTCCACTATGGCTGCGGAATTTGTTGCTTGTTTCGAGACATCCAATGAGGCGCTTTGGCTGCGAAATTTTGTCACAGGACTGCGAATCGTAGAAGGGATAGAATAACCCCTTAGATTATATTGTGACAATAACTCGGAAGTTCAGTATTCAAACAGTAACATGAGCTCGGTTAAGTCCAAACATGTAGATATCAAGTTCCTGTCTGTTAAAGAGAGAGTACAGAGTGGTCAAATTAGTGTGGAGCACATATGGACAAACTCAATGTTAGCAGATCCTCTTACGAAGGCATTAGTACCTAAAGTTTTTATTGAACACACCATTAACATGGGTGTTGTGTACTTAGAGGATTATTAGTTTCAGTGGGAGTTTGTATTAAGCTATTAAATTTGTTTGTATTATGATATTCGCGAACTTAAGGTCATTAATGAAAATATATTTATATACAAGTTTTCAGTGTGTTCTTATCTTTGATCATTCGTACTCTGTTGTAAGTAGACCTCCAATTAAGCGGGACTAGTTAAGAATAGATATGTAAGATTACATTTCATATTATTCTTATGCTATGCACCATGATAAATCCATGTAGTTTATTGTTGCGATATCGTGATTACTGATGCATCTATTTGCGGCTTGAAATGCATTGATGATGAATTTAGTCCTATATCGTTAATGGTCATTTACGGGATTGTTAAGGTTATCTATGTGACGATAGAAATAAAGAACGTTCATTAAGTGGATGCATCCTATAGTAGCATATGATGATCCAAGTGGGAGATTGTTGGAATTTCTCTATTAAGTTGGACCGTCACATATTTTATCGATGTATCGAACTATCGTTAATATTAGTCCAATAAAAGTAATCATAAAGAAAAGAATGAATTAGTAGATAAAATATGTATCATGGAGATAATTGTATGGATACCAGGTTTAATTCCGAATACTGTGAAGGATTGGATTCGGAAATAAACAACTTAAGCAAAACGTAAAGTTTTGGGGTTATTTTGTAAAACAAAATAATACCGGGTTATGGTCCCTAAGAGTGGCAATTTAATAAGGACTGGTCTTCATTAAGTAACTGTCTGGAAGTTACAGACAATTAAGAGAGAAGAACCGTTACTGGTCTTCATTAAGTTACTGTCTGGAAGTTACAGACAATTAAGAGAGAAGAACCGTTACTGGTCTTCGTTAAGTAAATGTCTGGAAGTTACAGACAATTACTTAATGAGGAACCGCTTTCTCACTTCAGTTCTATATAAGAATGAGTTTCTCATTCTTGAAAGCAACGAAAGAAAATACAGAGAGAAAATCCTTTAAGAAAAACAAATTGATTCTTCCTTCGAATCAATTACAAAAGTGTGTTTTGGTTGCCATCTCTTAGAAGAATCAATAACCTAGCAAAGGATCGACGATCATCTGCTCTAAGTCAGGAATCTGAAGATCAAAGAATGTCTACATCCTGTAAGTATTTATTCCGCATTATTATAGGATGATTTAACTTCATGGTTCAATAAGTTAGATTAGAAATCCGTAAAGTATTAGTATTTCTATCAAGTTGTAATATATCTTTAATTATATTATAATATAATACTAATACTTTACGAATTTCTAATCTTATAAATCATGGACTAAATTTATAGATTTTTCTAAATTTAGAGACCCTCGCCGGTGATTTTGAAACTAAAGAACTAAATGAAAAAAAAATTATAATAGTTTTGAAGCCTAAATTTAACATAAATTAGTTTATTTTTCGTATAGAAAGTTTATCACAGTTAATAGTTACGATGCACATGCTAATGGTGGACTTCGAGTATAGAACCAAAGAATCTTCGATTTCGGTTGCTTATAAATATCCATTATGTTCCTTTTCTTAAATATCCATGGTTCTCGGTTCGGAACCAAGACCCGAATAGTACGCATAAAAAACCGAATAATTATAGTACCCTTAAATACCCAGGTTCTCGGTTTGGTTCGTTTCGGTTCTATTCATATTCAATTCATTTTCAAAATCTAGTTTCATTCATATTCGGTTTCAAACGGGTTTTTTACAAAGTAACCGTTTGGAACCGGACCCAAATGTATCGAAACTCCAATGTAACTGAATTTTTTCGTTTCTTTTTGGTTATCATATTAAATACCCATGCCAAACTGATTCGAAAAGAACGAACCGAACCAAACCGAACCGAATTTTAAACGGTTCCTAAGTGGATACCAATCCTAAAGAACCGAGAACTGAAAGAACTGAACCGAACTGTACCAAAGAGCCGAATTCCCATAACTAATAATGATATATTTTGAGTAATTATTTATAAAAAAATGTACCATAGAGTAATCAAATATCTAATAATTAAATTATATTAATTGATGAAAATCAATTAGAAAGATAAATGTGTAGATATCATATCAATTTCAATATCGATGAATGATTGAACCCAATTTTGATAACTAAAACTAACATAAATTTATAACCTAATTTAGGAGGAAAATAATTAGTTAGAAATGACCATAATGCGAAACGTAATGATAAATTTCATTTTTATACATAAGAAGATAATTAGTCGATTATTCTTTTGATAATTGAAAACTTAAATTTAGTGGCACTATGGATTAGATATAACTCACTTTCTTATAACATCAAGATATAAGATCCATATTCTCAAATAAAGACACAATATTGAGAAATGATGAGGTGGAACGATAACACAGATGAAGTAGAGAAGAATACTACTACATGAAACGACTGCTAGGATGTCTATACTATCATGTAAGTATCCATTGAGCTTTTCTAACGATTCATCAAAATCTAAAGAGGATTGATTATTCAATTTTGGGTGTTTGAGCGATTTAAACATCCAACAATTGGTATCAGAGCAAGTTCCTTACAAATCGATTTGTAGTACTATTTGTACTAAATTAAAAAACACACTAATTCAAATTTCACTATAGTACCCACTCCATTAGAATATTGATCGTTGTTTGAACTTGTTAAGACGTATATTTAACATTTAAAATATATTTTTATTTATTTTATTAAATCAAACATTATGAGAGGTTCATATATTTTCGCTAAAAGTTAATTGTAGGTCAAATTTAAGGGTTTAATTAAATTTTGGGTTATATTTCTATTAAAAATAATAAATTTTTCCAACATACCCAAAATCGAGCAGAAGCTTGTGACAACACAACTTTTTTGCATAAACCCGTGACGTTGTCGCAAAAACCCTAACCATAGTTACTGTAGAAACTATCTGTTTGGCCGCGATAACAATGATTCTTGTCGCATAAAATATGTTATGTTGTAGTGAAAAGACTTCGATGTAGTTGTATAACTTGGGTTGCATATTTAAAGGTCTTCATTCGGACCTGTGACCGCATAGCATGTTTAGAATTGCTATTGTTTAAATGATTTATATAATTGTATGCTTAATGTTTTCATGAATGCGGTAAATGAATCACAAAACCAATATATCATCCTAAATAAATGTTGTTGGTGAATTGAGGAAATTAGGGTCTTGACAGTTTATGGTTAATACTATTGTATATATTACCAACCAAAATGAAGGTTAATGCTTGGCATATTTAATCATGAACAAGAGAGTACCACTTGTGTATTGGTCATTAAAGGTTTAATTGAAAATAAGAAAACCAACCCAAATGATGGTTTTCCTAAATTAAGTTCATTAAAATTGGATCAACAATATTATTTCTCAAACTCATAAAAATACATGTTGATATATTTGCCCAAAGATATTTTATTAGCGATGTAAGTTATGTGTCACATGTAATACGCCATATTTTAAGCAATAGTTTTAAAGAATTATATGTCAAATTATAGTGTATATTATGCGTTATGTGATATATGAATGTTGTAATGAATGTTGGTAGCTTCAACCAACTAAGAAATAAATCTACCATTTTGGATGAGTTTGATTTAACTAATAGAATAAGATATAAAAATGTATCTGAAATGTTATGAATATGACTGAGCAGTTATGATTCCAAAACTCATGTCTCTCACTGAAGCAAGTACTCATAAAAACACACAATAATTTGAGGCATGAGAAAATCAAATAATTTGTGTATGATCATTATGATAAAAATAATACCTCAAGTATTCCATGTGGCTGTCTTAAATGAAATCACTAGTGTTGTTGAGTTTCTCACTGAGGTAAATATAAGTTTTGCTAAAAATGAGAATATGAGGATGCAAAGACTTATGAATGAAATCTCAACCATTAATACTTAATGGAAAAATGACATCACAGAATATATTTTAGACATCTTAATGATTTCTACTAAGTTAATGGTTATCAAGATTAATCTCTATCAGGAATGCGTGTTTAGGTTCGTGTTTGTATCACTTCTTTTAATGTATAAGAGTTCTCAAAATGCTAATTGCATGCATGAGAAATAGACAATTAGTAAACTGATTTCTCATGTTGTATAAGAATAGAAAATACTAAAATCTGAAATTGTTGAGGTGCACATGGCGAGCTCAAACAAAAAGACAAACCAAAAGAGAAATCACGATGTAAGAAATTATGTCTTAGTGATAAAGAAATAAAAAAGTCTCGACTGATGTTTGTTGTTTCTTCTCCAAAAAGAAAGAAAAGCATAAGGAATACTATGAAAAGTACTAGTCTTACATGAAAGCAAAGTGCAAGCTTACTATTTTGGTATGTACATAAATTATTATGATTTCACTTACACGAAACACATTGTGGGGTGATACGGGTGCGACAACTCATGTTTGTATTTATTTATAGGTTACAATAAGGAGCATAAGTCTCAATGATGGTGACAGATCCATCCACAAAACATATTACAGTTCTTTCTTGGCTTTAGCTATATATGATTTTTGGTTCTCACTTTATAATGGTTATTTTTTTAAAGATTTCTATTTATATACATTTAGTTAGAATTTAATTTTTTTTTTCGGTTTGAGACAACTTTAGTCATTCTTGTATGTTTAGAAATAATCAAATGGTCTAGTTTAAATAATAATGTTGTTGACACTAGATGTTTCTAATTAAATGATATGTTGTATTCATCAAATATAATTGAGTATCACAATGAAGTAATGAACACACAATTACCAAATAAATTAATTAAAAAAAATTAATAATTCAAACAATATTTGGTATGAACACCTATTTTATATCTTTAAAGTCATAATTGACAAACTTGTTACTTAAATATTATTAAGTCCATTTAACTATTGAGACTTTGGTACTTATATAAAATATTAAGGAAAACAAACTAAAACGAAAAGGTTAGAGGCATATAAAACGACATATGTTTTGGAGTTGATACATACCGATATCTTTGAACCATTTCTAAATAAATTAATGAAAGGGAAGAAATATTTCATATCATTTATAGATGACTTCTCTTAGTATATGTACATTTACCTAATTCATGAAAAATCAAAAGCCATAAACAAGTTCATAATTTTTTAAGACCAAAGTTGAAAAATGAGTATGTAAAAGCATTAAATATGTAAGATCTGATTGGGGTGGTGAATACTATGAAATATACGAAGATGCAAGAATAATGTCACAAACCATTTACTAAGTATATATAAAAGTGTAATATAGTACCTCAATATAAAATCCCGAGTTCGTCTAACATGAATGATGTATCTGAGAGACAAAAACGCATACTAAATGATAGGATAAATAATATGATTAGTTATTCAAATCAAACACTATATTTTTGGGTATGTAATTCATACATTCTCACCAAGGTAACCATAAATAGCTCATATGAGCTTTAGACTAGACGAAAACCTAGTTTGGTTTCTAACTAAGCAAAATTTTATAAGTTGAATGAAAAATAAATTGGACCTAAAAAACAATTAACTACTACTTTATTGGTTATTTAGACCATTCACCAGGATTTAAATATGATGATCATTCAACTTGTAATATTTTTAAAGAAGAACAGTAAATGTTACTGAGGATGTTGAGTTTGGTGAATAATTTATAAATAAAATATCATTTTGAGGAGTAATATATATATATATATATATGAAGGTTCTAACAAAGATACTCATGTATTATATTGGGTTACCGTGTCAATCATTTGAGTATTATTAGAACATAAAGACACTAAAATCAAACATATGTTCAATTTGAGAATTCTAAGGGCCCAAAAACAAGCTGAAAAAACAGTAAAGGAAACGTTCGATGTGTGTGGTGTGTCTGTAGATGAGCATGGTGACAGTGATCAGTCCCCAAAAGCTCATGTTAAATCTAAAAAGGCACATTGGACTAAACAAGTTATGAGTGCATCAGACTCGTGAGATGATTTTTCTACCGATTCTGGTTCTGATGAATATCAGTCATCCAGTAGTGAAGAGGGCCATCAAAAAATAAAATTAAGGTTAACTAGGAAACATTCAAGGAAGAGGGACAGGAGGGGAAAATAAAAAAAGAATAAAATTCAAGGAAAAATAAAGGGTTCAACAGATTATGACATCGATCATCTGTTAAGTGTTCAATTTGCTATTCAGTCTGAACCATGTATTTTTGCTACTCCTGATGAAGATACAGTATTCAGACGAAGCCACAATTGGAGGCAATCACCATTGTCCTAAAAGATACTCTTCGGGCATTTCCCCAAACTTTTTGACAGTTCCAATATGGAGAAATATGATGGAAGTAAAGATCCGGACAACCACCTTGAGTAGTTTAAAAACTATACGATGAAATTTGATGACGATGACAAGTTGTTATGTCAGGTTTTTTCACAAACCTTTAAAGGAAGTGCACTGAAGTGGTATAACAATCTCCCACAATGATCTATTTAAACCTTTGATATGTTTTAAAAAATTTTAAGATGCAGTTTGTTGGAAGTATGGAGCTCAAGGGGAATGATGATACTAGTATCCATTGTTCACAGGAATCGAATGAATCATTAAATGAGTATGTTAGTCGATTTGTGAATAAGAAGAATGAGTTAGCTGATTGTTTTGAATAAGTAACTATTTCCTCATTAAGACAAAGATTGAATCCGAGTGTACTAGCTGATGCAATGACTCGGAAGAAAGCAATAACTTGGGGAGGGTTGTTAAATAAAGTTGGAAAGAAGATTACGGTTGAGGAAAGTAAGGAGTTTAGAGTACCACGTCAGAATAGGTCTGCTGCCACAACATCAATTCCACAAGCTACAACTCAATCTCAGTCCACTATTAATTATAAGCCGAAAGAGTCCGAACATGGATCACATTGGCCCAAGCAAAGTCAATCTAATCAAAACCAACAAGCTAAGCCCAAAATGGGCCCATGGGTTCAGCCAGAATGGTTCGCCAAACTAGGTGAAAGCGTAGCTACCATATATGATAAGACTAGGAATGCTGTACACTTTAGAAGGCCAACCCCAATTAAGTCTCATAAAGAGAGTCAGAACACTCGACTATGTAAATACCACAATAATATGGGTCATGATACACATGATTGTATTTCATTAAAACAAGAAATACAGAATCTTATCAAAATGGGAAAGTTGGGTTCCTTTGTTAAAAGACAAGGGGGCAATTGACAAGATAATACCAATCCTCAACCTAGTAACAATGCAACCCGAACAACTCCACCAACTGCTCCATGATAAAGTATGGGGGGATCCATGGAAGAAGATACCATAATGATTGTGGAAATATTTAATATAGATTCTGAATATCTTGACCCTAATTAAGATCAGAATCAAGTTGGGGTAATTGTATATAAGGTTGCAACGATTTCTGATCGACGTAACTTTATTGAGTCGTTGACCATTTTTAGGGGAGATACAGTAACAACACCCTCAATTTGTTCAAGGAAAATTCATGTTAATAGTTTGACCACTCAGTTAGATGGAATAATGTCCACATATCTTTACCAAAGCCCTGCTCCATTCACTGTCTTCGATGAAGATGATTTAAGAAATATTGCTTGACCACATGAAAATGTTGTTGCGATAGGAGCATCTATTGCGGGTAATGATATACGGTAGATCCTGATTAATACCAGGTTGTTCGGCGAATATATTGTTCTTGACTTCTTATAAGAAAATGAAGAATTCATCAGTCATTTAATATTCAAACAGGATCATTGTAGACTTTATTGAGAGTTCTGTCGATGTCATCAGGGAATTTTAAGAGGAAGGGTTGTTGGGTAAATGACCATTTAAAAAAATGGTAAGGGTATTATTTGTTGTGGTTGATTATCCAACATCGTACAACGCCATATTCAGTGGATCGTGGCTCTCCAAGATGCATGCAGTAGCTTCCACTGAATGTTTGAAGTATGTTGTGGGAGGCCAAGTGGGTGTTGTCCGAAGTAGTCAGAAAATAGCTCGTGGATGCTATGTCACTGCCTTTTTCTCAAAGACATTGGAGGCAGTGAAAATTAATAAAGCATATGAGTTATTGGAGTCTCATACCAATCCAAATGAAGTAGATGATCCGGGGGAGGCTCCTAGCATTGTAATTTCGGTTAAAGAAGTCGAAACTCATTGCCTAGCAGAAGGAAAAAATGTTAGGGTTGGATCCAAGTTACCCTTAAGGTTAAAACAAAAAGTTATTATATTTTTTATCTAACAATCTACATGTATTTGGATGGTGCAATGAAGAAGTGACAGGATTGCCAACCGATGTGATTAGTCATAAGCTATCAGTCTGATATGATGTTGGGCCAGTGGTATGGAAAAGAAGGACTTTTTCTAGAGAAAAATCCAAAGTTATTGTGCAAGAAGTAGATCGGTTAACCAGAATGGGGCATATAAAGGAATCTCAATACCCTCTTTGGACGACTAATCCAGTATTAGTCAAGAAAAAAAAATGGAAAATGGCGTATGTGTATTGACTTCATAGATATAAATAGATCTCGCCCTAAAGATCATTTCCAGTTTCCTGGATAGACCAGCTGGTAGATTCTACCTCAGGAAATAAGTTATTGTCTTTTATGGATGCTTTTTCTAGGTAAAATCAGATGCAAATGGATCTAAATGATCAAGATCATACTAATTTTATTACTGATAGAGGGCTCCATTTCTATAAAGTGACATCATTTGGATTAAAGAATGTTGGAGCTACTTATCAACGGTCGGTGAATAAGGAATTTGCCAACAAAATTGGTATAAAATATAAAAGTTTACATAGATGACATGATGGTGAAAATCCCTAAGGAAGAAAATTGCATATTTGATCTCCAAGAAACTTTTTATAACCTAGAGGCTATCAACTTAAAAGTAAACCCTAAGAAGTGTACGTTCGAAGTCTGATCTGGTAAGTTTCTAGGATATGTTATAAGTAAAAAAGGTATTCAGGCTGATCCAGATCATTTAAATGCTTTATTAGCCATCGATCCACCTCGAAATACTAAAGAAGTCCATATACTAACTGGAAGATTAGTTTCTTTAATCGGTTTATTTCGAGATCATCAGACAATTGCTCTCAATTTTTCCAAGTTTTAAGGAATGCTAAAGATTTAAATTGGTCCCTCATAGTGTGATCAAAATTTCATTGAAATCCAAAAATATTTGTCTTCTCCCAAGACATTGTTCAAGCCTATTCAGGGAGAGAGACTTTATATGTATATAGCTGTATTAGAGTATGTAGTAACTGCTGTGCTGGTAAGAGAAGTGGATAATTACCCCCGTTCGGTGTATTATATAATCAAGAGTTTATTAGAAGCTAAGAAATAGTACTTGAAGTTAGAAATATTGGCCATGGCACTAGTGATAGTAGCTAGAAAAACGAGACCTTACTTTCAAGCACACTCTATCACGGTTCAGACTTATTTTCCTTTAAAGAACGTGCTACAAAAGGCTGGCATATCAGGGAGGATGACTAAATGGTCAGTTGAGCTTGGAGACTATGATATCGATTTTGCACCTCGAACAACAATCGAGGCTCAAGATGTAGCTGATTTTTTGGTAGAATTTTATAATGAAAGATCTTGCGAAAAAGCTCAGAGTAATAAGTTTCATAAAGAGTGGGTAGTTCGGAAAAATGGCGGATCTAGTATAATAGGATGTGGAGTTGGGGTCTGTTTAACTTCTACTTATGGTGACACTATGTACCAAGCTCTATACTTTGGTTCCAGAATATCCAATAATGATTCAGAGTACGAAACAACCATAGTTGGTTTGAGGTTAGCTCAATTATGTGGAGCAAAAAAGATCAGGTTAGTAAGTGATTCTAAATTACTTATTCTTCAGGCTCAAGAGCACTCTGAAACAAAAAAGATCATTTTAAAGATATCTACAAGTGCTTAAGGATATTGCCACAAGTTTTAAAGACATCCGATATGAACATATCTCTAGATCAGAAGACATTATGGTAGATTCCTTAGCCACCATATCTTACTCTGAAGCATACCTTTGGATCCTTATGAAAGAATGTCCTTCCATTAACTAAATTAAAGAAAAAGGTGAATTTGAAGAGAGTATGAACATATCCGGCAAACAATCCAAAGATTGGAGATATGAAATCCAAAAGTTTATTACCAATGGAGTTTTACCTTCAGATAAGATTTTGGCTAAGAAAGGAAAATACAAGGTTCGTGGTTTTCTGATGTTTATAGGAGTTCTTTATAAAAAGTCTTTCACCAGGACTTTCTTGCGCTGCCTTGGTTTTTAAGAATCATAAAATGTGTTATCCGAATTACACGATAGAAAGGGGTCAGCACACTATGGTTATAAAGCTTTGACTATGAGCGTTTTGTTAGTAGGATACTACTGGCCCACTATAATGGTAGGTGCTAAAGATTTGGTAAAAAAATGTGACCCTTGTAAAAAATATGGAAATAAAATCCATGTACCAGCAGTTCCTATGGAATTCGTATCCGAACCTATACCCGACAGTTCCTATGGAATCATTATCCGAACCTATTGCCTCTGGTGGTTGTCGAACTATAATTGTGGCGATAGACTACTAATCTAAGTGGACATAAGCTATACCTTTGCCAGGGACAACTTCTAATGCCGTCATTAAATTTATCCTCTCCAACATATGTTGCCGATTCAGAATAACTAAACGCATTACTACAGATAATGGTCCTCAGTTCGACAACAGATATATAGAGGCATTTTGTACCTCAAGAGGAATTCAGCACTGTTTCTCTTCTCTTTTTCATCCTCAGGAAATGGGCAGGTTGAAGTCGTTAATCGAACAATTTTGAAGGGTTTGAAAAATAATTTGGAAGGAACGGTAGGAAAATGGCCAAGTTATTTGCAATAAGTGTTATGGGCCTACCAAACCACTCCTCATATAACTACTCAGGAGACTCATTTTGCTCTTCTTTATGGAATGGATGCAATTACACTTATGGAAGCTACTTTACCTTCATTCATAGTACAAAATTAATCCGAATGAGATAATGATATTGTTGTGAGAAGTCAGTTGGATATAATTTAAGAAAGAATGGTGATGGCACATTTGATAACAACACATTACCAGGGGTTGATGACAAGAAAATTTGCATATAGAGTTAAAACAAGAGATTTCCAATAAATGGACAAAGTTTTAAGAAAAATGTTTTTACATACCAATGAGAAACAATTTGTAAATCTAGCTCCCAATTGGGAAGGCCCATACGTGGTATGTCAAAAAGTCAAGCAATGAACGTACAGACTTCGAGACAAAGAATGCAACTTTTTAAAATATCATTGGAATATTGAGCACCTCAGGTTATACTTCGAATAAAGTCATCTTGTAAATATTTACTTTGTTGTATTTCGATGTAAGTATTTGGGGGCATACTCTTTCCTACCCTGGTGGCGTGAGGAGGTTTTAATGAGGTGTTTAGATCTTAATCAATATACTATCCATTGCCTTTTTAAAGAATTGTTGTGGTTGTGGATGCATCAGACAAATTAAACACCCATTTAACTCATTGAAATATATGTGAATGGATCAGACAAATTAAACACTCATTTAACACCTTGGAATATCTGTGAATGGATCAAACAAATTAAACACCCATTAAACACCTTGAAATATCTGTGTATGGTTCGGGTAAATTAAACACCGATTAAACCCTTTTAGCTTTCAGATGAAATACTATTAAAATACTCTTGAATGTTCGACCCACTTTGCAAAAAATGCCTTGGCCATCCAAAGACTTTAGTTCACAAAAAAACTAAATAAAACAAAAAAATGTATTGGCTATCCAAGAACTTTAGTTCAAAGCATAAATTCCGAAAGTAAATTAACCTTAAGGCTTGTTCCCTTCTGTTGTCTTCTCAATATTGCTTTTTTCTTTTCCTCTCCATCATCGCTTGAGCCTTCATCAGTCTTGTCACAAGAGTTGGAATCTTCCGAAGTCATGTTGTATTTATCACTATGTGCTAAAGTATGACAGTGAACTTCATCATTTGGCACAAAAGCCCACAACTTTCCAAGAGATCGTTTGGGGGAAGTTTCATGGAACAAAAGGACCATATCGGATTTGACAGATTCTTCCATTCGTTCCATGGACTTCAACACCCCTCAACATATTCATTCTTGGAAGCAGTTATATCTTGAGCCCTTGTGTTCTTCAAAGCGGTGATTTCATCGTCTCTTTTCTTGAGAAGATTTTGTAGTTCATTCTTCTCTTTATACAATTGTTCATTGGTAGCCTTTTCCTTGGTCAATGCTTCATTCAACTTTTTAATTTATTTGGAGATGGAGGTTTGCAGTTTGGTATAACTGGATTTTGTTTTTTCCCGATCATCATTGTCTTGTTTTAACTCAGTGTTCAGTTGTTCTTTGTCCTTGATTAAAATCTCTACCTTGCTATGTTCATATGCAATAGAGACCTTTAAACTTTGATTATTAGTTTATAGGGAAGTGATATCTTTTGTTTAGGATCTAACTTATCTTTCTAAGTCGACTATGGGTCTGATATAGCCTAAGACTGCATAACCCAAAGTGTCGTGCTCATCGGACACTTCAAAAGATTCACCGTCACGAATCACTGCGTTGGCTATGTTGGATGACTGAGGAAATGTTCGATCAAAATACTCTTTGTCAAACTCGCTGAAATATAAGTTCCATATATCATCTAAGTTAACCTCGACTTCAGCAGGAGGTTGGTCAACAGTAGGGAACACTGGCGATGAAGGATCAACACGAACCCTTTCTTCAGTAGGATTATTAGGATGAATAATCTTGACCCCTTTTTTCTTCTTGATTTTGAGGAAGGCGGTGGCCTTTCTTCCTCACTAACTGTTATTACCACATCCTCCAATAGTACATCATTAATATCTCCTGGAAAACCCGAACTACCCGCGTTAGATAGTCCATGAGAGGAGTCTCCACTTTTTTTTTCTTCTTCATTTTGTCAAGTTGACTATGAGCCTTATTCCTAAATGGTAAGAAGATCTTACCATCTTTTTTCCCCAGTACATTTGATGATTTTAGAAGCTTCGTGAGGGTTGGTGAACTCATCCCAAGAAAGCTCCCTAGTTGAGATTGTTCTCCATAAATGAACCCTCACCATGTTAACTATAATAAAGCACTTGTGGATACCAGCTTCCTAATTTTCCATGGCCCATTGATTCAATTGGGTAAAGGTAGTCCGACCCTCTTTGAAATATTCTAAGAACATTTTGGAAAACACTGAAAAATAAATCCGAAGTACGCGTTAATGTTGAAATTATCCGATGTAAAGATCGATATTAATACATATTGAAAAGAATCATTAAACATTTACCTGAGCTTTTTCAGTATCTAGTTAACAACTTGGATTTTCCTTGTTTCTGATTTTTTTACTATTCTCCCAAGCGCCACTGATATAGAGAAATCGACTCCTCCAATGCTTGTCAGCTTCTAGCAGGTCATTGACTACCTTGTACTCATTGCCCATGTTAAAATAGTAGAAATGGATATGATGATTTCTACATAAGCCGACCACAGCTGCAAACTGTTCCATATGTATTGGGATTTTGGAAAGCCTTGAAGCAATGATGTTGGCTAATAAGGTATACTAAACATTAGAGCTTAACTGACTCAACCATAGCTTTAGTAAATAAACGTATCTAACTATCTATGGGTCTTAAGGAAACCGAAGGCCTCAGGTAAGCACTTCGGTATATACTACTAGCTTCTCAAATTTATTATCCATCAGAGTCTTATCAGGGATTGGAATTCCCACATTGATAGACTCCAAAAATACCCATTTCTTCCTAATCCTATCCAACTCAGCAGTATGGGTATACATATAAGAAATTCGTTGAACTGCTAGCAAGTACTTAACACTAACCTTGGAGAAGTTAGGCCCAAATCGCCCAACGAGGCACTCCGAAAGTGGTTCAGTGTCACTTTTCTCCATTTTTTTATTTTCCCAAATTGTACTAGTGTCCCCAGTATGTCCGGAGGTCTTTATTGGAGTGTCTGGCCCACTGTCTTCCATTATCTCTTCTATTATTTTTGGCATATCTGCCGATGTATGATCAATATCTTCTTTCTCAATATGAGAAGATCTAACGAGAGAATTCAATGGGTGTAGATCCAAAACTGGCAGTTTTAGAGACTTTACCATTGAAGGACATTCCTTGGGCTTATTCGCCTCTTTGACAGGTGAAGTTATAATTTTGGATTTGGATAGCCTAATAACCCTTCGAGGTGGGCTATCTCCCATATCCGAACCCATAGAAATGAAAATGGATGGAGTTTTGCGGTTGTGAACGACTTTAGCTTTAAACAAATGTATCTCTGGTTGTTTTGATTGGTGTATTGGTGTCTCTGGTTGTTTTGATTGGTGAATTAGTGTCTCTGGTTGTTTTGATTGGTGAACTAGTGATTTTGGTTGTTTTGATTGATGAACTGGTGATTTTGATTGCTCTGATGGTTCGAGATTTATTAAAGATTAAGTAGAGAATTTTTCATAGGAAATGTTGTTGGTCTGTAAAATGAAACTTATGTCTGGTAAAAATACTTCTCCAATGATCAATCCACCAGGAGAGGCTGGTAGTCCGACTACGATTCTGGCCTCTCTTTTCTCTCTCTCTCTCTCTCTCTCTCTCTCTCTCTCTCTAACTCAGACAAGTTAAGCCAGCCTCCTTTAATTAAGGCAGTTCTTGCTATGAACATAAAATCTTGGAAAATTTTGAAGACGTGAAGGTTTCTCTCTGTAGATTTAAGATTTGAAATTTTTGCTTACATTAGAAATGGAAACAGTAAAAAAACATACTTATATAATAAATGGTCTACTTTACTGTTTCACCTAAGGGAAATGAATCGACTATGTAATAATTAACGTCTATTAATTTTAGCTCCCCATAATTTTGAAAGTTTAGCCGTAAATCCCTAGAAAAAACGGCTAGTAGGTCCAACTGGAAGCTAACACGTGTAATGGAAGGTTGATAATAAAGTAGCGACATTCGAGTTGATTGGTAGACCCTTCAAATTCACTTCAAACCCAAAATTCCCAAATGATCAGTTCAGATATTATTTGATACAATTAGCTCTTTCAAAAGCTTTTGAAATAGCTAAGAGGGCTATATGATCAGTTTGGATATTATTGGAAGCATATCTCTACTAATCCTAATAATATCTGAAGGGGTTTTGAGACAGACCAAATAAAAGATAATGGAGGAACAGTAGTTGTAGTGAAATCATGACTCAGTTGCATGCCCAGTAGTTCATCTATTGGACATGAGGGCTCATATGAATGACCCAATTATAAGGTTTGACCTATATGGCCCATGGGTCAAGCAAAAAACAACTATAAATACCCCAACCAACATCATTAAGAGGGTTAGACATTTTCTAGAAATATTAAATACTAACACACCTCTTTTATCTCTCTACCGTATACTTAGAAATTTAATACTCAACTGATAAACTACCTAAAATACCCTCCGATTATAAATCATCCACACTAATATTGATGATAAAATCTATACGGTCCAACCCAAGAGATTTTTAATTGTGATCCAAAGTCCATGGTATGTAAACTTAAGAAATATATTTATAAGCTTATACAAGCTTCTCGATAGTGGTACTATAAGTCAATTGAGGTAATAATCTTCTTCAGTTTTGAGATAAACTCGGTTGAGTATCGTGTGTATCACAAGTTTAGTGGGAGTACGTTCAGACTTTTCACACTTTATGTTGATACATACTGCTGACCACAGATGATAAATAATCATTACATACTACAAATAAATTTATGTCAAATGAATTCTATATAAAGGATTTTGATCATGCGTTTTTTGTATTAGCATTCCAGATTCACATGATCACTCATGTGGAATGATAAGTTATAATGAAATGCATATATATATAGTATTATAACATTATGGAATGATCAATGACAAGCTTTTGAATACACCGATAGGTAAAAAAGATAAATTAAGCCTTAACCAATGTCCAAAGATAAAACTTGAGATTGACGATATACAAACTATCCATTATACTTCGATAATTCAGAGTTTGATATATGCTCAAGTTTGTACAAGATTTGAAATTGCATTTGTTATCGGTTTATTGGGTAAATATGTAAAAAGGCATAGAATATACCATTGGGAAGTAGTAAAAAAGGTTCTTTAAAATATATAACGAGCAAAATAGCACATGTTGACATATAGAAACTCGGGTAATATGAAAATGGTATTTTGACTTATATTTCCGTGGATGCGTAGACACACTAAAAAGCACTCATGAAACATATTCTTATTAGTTGTGGTGTAATATCATGAAAAAGTGCTAAGGAAGCACTAGTTACCTCATCCGTTATGGTGACAAAATTTGTTACGGCCGGTCTTTCGACCAGATCAGATCCCCCTAAAAACCGTACGTGCGGGTCTCCTTGCATTCGGCTCACGCATGTTTTAAATCATCCAATCAAACTTTACAGTTGATGAATTTTATCATTAGACTACGTAGTGTAGAAGATACATAAAATCCGATGGAGTTATTGTGACAAAAATTCTGTTATGTTCAGTATACCAATAGTACTAAGAGCTTGTGGACATATAAATAACAAGTTACCATATGTGAAAGAGAGAGTGTAAAGTTATCTAAGCAACATAGAAAAAATTGGTACAAACTCCATGATAGTAGATCCTCTTACTTAAAGCACTAGTACGTTGATGAGTGTTATAGATTTAGAGTATTGTTGATTTCAATAAGAGGTTTTTTACGTGTTCCGTTTTTTTATATATTTAATTTGTATCTCATTAACATTTTTAGTTCATTAGGTAGATTTCCACTTAAATTTGACCAATTAAGAATATATATGTACGGCCAACGTGAATGAATTAGACTATTAAATTTATCGATTCACACCCAACCATTAAGTTTTCGGTTTAGTTCGGTCCGTTTCTGATTCCAGATTGGTCCAATTTCGATTCGGTCCGGTCCGTTTCGGTTTCGGTTCAATTTATTATTGATCCGATTTTGTTCAATTATCGGTCTGATTTAGTCTATTGGTAAACAAAATTAAAATCCAATTATAATTTAATTTACAAATATTTTTATTTAAGTAAACGATATAAAAATTAAAATTTACAAATTAATTTTTGATTTTTTAATTGATAAAAAATATAATAATTTTGGTAATATAATATATAATAAAAATAAAAATAAAAATTAATGTTTCCTAACAACCAGTTCAATTCATATTGGTTCGATCCATTTAATAATTTTATCAGTTTAATTACTTATCGGTTCGGTTTTAAATTGGTTTTATTATTTTAATTTTTTGTATTGTTGTGGATTTTTAAAATGAACCTCTGTATCAGATCGTACGTGCAAACCACCTACCGCCACTGATTTTGAAGCAGAAAAGGACACTCCACCATGCTTTTTTCACAAGATAAGAATAACATATGGGCCAACTTTTACAGCATCTTGTGATGCGAGCAACAGCACCACTGCTTTTGCAAAAGTGACATGGTCGACTTCCATTTCTTTTGCTACCACCATTGATTCTGCGGAAAAACATCTACACCAAGTCCTCCTCTTAAATAGATCTTTGCCATAGATGCAGCGCTGATAAAGTACCAGTCTGGGTCATAAGGGGCCGTTAGCTCCTTAAACTGTGCAGTCTTCACAATATCACGGTCCTATTACACCAGTCGCATGCTTTAACGATTAACAGAGCTGGAGACACTAAAATAGCAGTAGCTCTGCTCGCTGGTACCTCCTCCTTCTCTACTCTCTCTAATAATGTTTTAGCTTGAAGATACAAACACACTCTTTAGAAAATGATAATTTCAATTCATAAACTCATTTGATCTATTACATGTCAATGCAGCAGAATACAACTTGGATATTATCAAACCAGTTCGAAAGGCAGTCACTTTATCGGTGTTAGTTTTCTTCCAAAATTACGAGAACAACAGGTTAAGGGAGACCTCCATTTATTTACAAATAGGTCATGCAACTTCAATTCAGGCAATTCCACGGCCTTTGTCTTATTATTCTCTCAATATTTACGTTATCATGTTCGTCGGAACAAAAATAAACATAAGATAAATGATAGCGATTCATCCGCGCAAATGATTGAAGGCTTGGATAAGATTCTACCAATACAAGCTGGAGCTAACGCACTCTTGAAAGAGGCGAATGATCTTAATCGAACTAAGATAGGATGTATGAAAAATAATTATGATTGTAACATCATGAATGTTGATACCACCGATGTCGCTCCGAACTCGAAAAGCGTTTGGACCAAAAAAAGAAAACTATACGTGAACGCAACGAGCGCGCCACATATCGACCTTCGTTTATTGACGAAACGGATTATAGAAATGATGGAACAGTTGGAAGTTTCGGTTTTAATAATTTATGTAATTTATTGTAATTGTTTTTTTCGTTATTTGTGTTTTTTTGTATTTTTATTTATTTTGAATGTATGTTTTTAAATTTCGGTTGCTATTTTTTCAAAAATTTATTTTTGAAATTATTAATATTTTTCGGAAATTTATGAATTAAGTTTTTATTATACATGGCTACAATTAATATTATCTATAAATAAATTAAGTTTATTTTAAACTAAATTAAATTGAATTTATATTATAAATTAAATCAAATTTATATTTATATTATAATTCAATTTTTTTATAATTAAATTTATATCTGTATTATATTAAATATTCTACATTACCCATTTATTTAGATTAATTTTGTAGTATTAAAAAAAGGGCAAATAAAAAAACGCTTGTAGGAAAATAATAAAATGAGTTAACGGAATCTACCTTCACTAAAAATTGATATTTGAATTAAAAACAATTAATGTTAATATACATTTTAGAGTATTGGTTAATATTAAAATTTATTAATTACATTTACGTTATTTTTCTTTCTTTCATTCTCATATTCTTTTTTTTTTCTTCTCTTTCTTTTTTTTCTCACCCGTTTTCTTTCTCCTCAAGTCCCGATGTCGCTGTTAAGAGTGAGTAAACTTGATCCTTTATCCCACATCGCTTAGACTGAACAAGTACTTATAATATATAAGTGAATGAAATATCTCAACTAATGTGAGGCCTTTTGGGAGTGAACCAAGAGCAAAACCGTGCGGGACTAATGTCCCAAAGCGGACAATCCCTCCCTTGAACTAGACTGCATTTGCAGCTAGTTAACTCCTGAAATGAGGACTCTTATTTGACTAAATCTTAACAATCCTTCCTTTGAACTAGACTGCATTTGCAGCTAGTTAACTCCTGAAATGTCACAAACACCAAGCTTCTTTCTCAGTTCCCGAAATGTCTTTAGTTTCAACGGTTTGGTAAGAATGTCACCTAACTGATTTCTTGTTCCACAAAACTGAAGCTGCACAATTCCATCGTTCACAAGTTCCCTTAGAAAATGATAGCGCACGTCAATGTGCTTTTGCTCCTGCCATGCATTACTGGATTTTTTGACAGCTTAATTGTTGAGTTATTGTCACAGAAAATCAGAGTACTTTCACTGCCTCTGTAGCCTATCTTCTTTAGTACCCTTTGCATCCATATAGCTTGACAGCTACTCCTTGCGGCTGCTACAAACTCAGCTTCTGTCGTGCTTAAGGTTACTATGGGTTGCTTTCGAGATGACCAAGATACTACAGCCCCACTTAGCATAAAAACATAACCTGACGTACTTCTTCTGTCTTCAATTGATCCAGCATAGTCACTATCAGTAAAACCAATCAATACATGATTTACTTCCTCTTTGTAAAGAATACTATACTTTGCTGTTCCTTGCAAATACCGTATAATTCGTTTTGCAGACTCATAGTGGATACGAGTGGGTCTTGACATGTATCTGCTAAGTAAACTAACCGCATACGTTATGTCTGGCCTCGTTGCAGTTAAATACATTAGGCTCCCAATCAGCTGCTTGTAGAACGAGCCATCCATCTTCACACCATCTTCATCCTTAGAGATTTTAATTCCTGGAACCATTGGATTTTCAACAGAATTGCAATGCTCCATAGCAAACCTTCTCAACACCTCCATTACATACTTTGTTTGGCTGATAAATATGCCACCATTAAACTGCATCACCTCAATGCCAAGAAAATACCTCATCTTACCCAAGTCTGACATATCGAACTCTTTCATCATGGATTCTTTAAATTCACGCATCATCCTTTCATCATCCCCAGTAAATATTAAATCATCGACATACAAACTAACAATCAAACATTTACCTTGTTCAACTTTGGTGAACAGTGTTTGCTCACTATCCTCCTTCTTGAAACCTTATCCTTTGAAGTATGACTCAATCCTGCCGAACCACGCTCGCGGCGCCTGCTTGAGCCCGTATAAAGCTTTGTTGAGCTTATAAACCTTATGCTCCTCATTCAAGCTTTGTTGAGCTTATAAACCTTATGCTCCTCATTCTTTCTTTCATAACCCCTTGGTTGATCCACATACACATTCTCAGCTATTTTCCCATGAAGAAATGCTGATTTTACATCAAGCTGAAATACACACCACCCTCTTTGTGCATCAAGAGCTAGAATCATTCGAACTGTATCCATGCGAGCTACAGGAGCATAGACTTCTTTATAATCAATTCCGTATTTCTGAGCATACCCCTTGGCAACTAGACGAGCTTTGTATTTTTGTACTTCTCCAAGCTCATTCAACTTTGTTTTGTATACCCATTTGAATCCTATCTTTTTTACTCCTTTTGGCAGCTCCATGAGATCCCACATGTTGTTCTTCTCAATTGACTTCATTTCCATATCCATAGCTTCTCTCAACTTCTTGTCTATTACTGCCTCATCAAATGTAGTAGGATCGGAATGAGCAGCAGTAGCAAATAAAACTAGGTAAGTCTCTTCCTCCTCAGAAGAATCGTGATTCTCTTCCTCAGAAAATCCTTCTCCAGAAACATAATTATCAATCCATCTTGGTGTTCTTATATTTCGAGGTTCTATTAGCGGAGAATCCTATGTATTTCCTTCTTCATTTTCATCCATATTTTCTTCTTCTTCTTCATCTGCATTTCCCTGTTCATTTCCACCACCTGAATCTGCATCTATTTTGTTCCTTTCTTCACTGGTCTCATCTTCCCATTCTAAATCAAAAAAGTTGTCTTCTTCAGTGTTTTCTTTCCGATCCCATTGTTTATCTTCTTCAAATACAACGTCCCAACTGATAATAATCTTATTGGAAATTGGATCAAATAATCGGTATGCCTTCGTTGGTTCACTTATACCAACAAGGACACAACGACTACTTTTATCTTCGAGCTTTGTTCGTCTAGCATTGGGTACATGAGCATGGGCAATACAGCCAAAGACCCACAAGTTCCCAACTGAAGGTTTCTCCCCATACCAAACTTCCTCTGGTGTTTTTCCTTTTACTGCTGCTGTTGGACATAGATTAAGAACGTGGACTGCCCAGTTTACTGCCTCTGCCCAGAATTTCTTGGAACATTCTTCTCAATCAACAAACTCCTCACCATATTCATCACAGTTATGTTTTTCCGCTCCACAACTCCGTTCTGATGTGGTGTATAAGCAATAGTTAATTGTCGTTTGATCCCATTCTTCTCACAAAATTCGTTGAACTCACTTGATGTGAATTCACCTCCACGATCTGTTCTTAGGCATTTGATGGATTTCTCCATTTCTTTTTCAACAAGAGTCTCCAATCCTTCAGCTTCATCTCCTCTAAACTCTTTATTGCCGCTGGTGTCAATCCATCCCTGCTCGCTGGCTCAATATAACCCGTTTCAACAGCAACCCAATACTCCTTGGAACGAAGGAGGTTCTCCATGACCATGCTCCAATGGTCGTAGTCACCATCAAACTTTGGAATAGAGGCTGCTGCAAAGTGTGCTTCTGAATTCATCTCATTTGCAGTCGTCATTACTCTACCAAAGTAATCAATGATTACTTCTCCTTGCTTTATTGCCAAGACCTCGAAATCCCGGCGTAAGCGATTGAGTTGAGCTCTCTTTACTCGAGCATTTCCTTGATATTTCACCTTCATAGAATCCCAGAGCTGTTTAAATGTCTCCTTTTGAGTGATTGTCTTTAGAATTGACTTGATGTGACGGGTTGTGATGATGTGGGTGAGATTCTCAAGTGGCCGAACATCTAGTCAGGAACCATACTCAAGGTGATTGATCCCGCTGGATAGATGGAGCGCCAGATGGCTCATCAAGTAGGTGGCTTGATCAAGGAGCGACGCAGATTCATCTAAAGATAGAGTGCCTGATAGCTCATCAAGCAGGTGGCTTGATCAATGAGCGGCACAATGTCATCTGATAGTGAGCAGATAGATCCGCCCTAAAGCTCTAAAGTTCAGGTTTCTCTCCACCTGACTAGAGTTGGCGGATGGAAGTCAATTGAGAGGAGGCTAGAGTGGTACTTTGTTCGAGAGGATGATTATTAGGTGCGACCAAAGTCCCACATCCCACATCGGTTAAACATGGGAAGAAAGATCAGTATATAAGTTAAGAATACATCTCCATAATGTGAGGCCTTTTGGGAGTGAACCAAGAGCAAAAACGTGCGGGACTAATCACCCAAAGCGGACAATATCACATTAGTTGGTGGAGATATTTTTGACATGGTATCAGAGAAAGGTTGAAACTTGTGTTCTAACACATGCAATCGGTGTATTGAGTGAGGCGGAATGCATAGAGTGTATATGTCATTCCACGGATCACGTTTAAGGGAGAGTGTTAAAAGTGAGTAAACTTGATCCTTTATCCCACATCGCTTAGACTGAACAAGTACTTACAATATATAAGTGAATGAAATATCTTAACTAATGTGAGGCCTTTTGGGAGTGAACCAAGAGCAAAATCGTGGAGGACTAATCGCCCAAAGCGGACAATATCACATTAGTTGGTGGAGATATTTCTAACAGTCGCGCTTGCCAGAGTCCTAGATCGAACCCAAATAGTAATTCGGGTCTCCTGTTTTGAAAACCGAAACCTACGGTTAGAAACCATTTTCGACCACCGGTCTAGACCGAGACCGAATGTTAAAGATGGCCTAACTGATCTAATTTTTCTTAAACATCTAAATAACATATTTTGTGTTTTTGAGTATTTTGTCTAATATTTTTCACTTTTGTTCTCGTCTTAAACATTTTCAAACACAATCCACTTATTCTAATTTAAAATAATAAACTAAAATTACCGAAAAAATTGATTTCTGATATTGCACCATTAAGAAGAGCTGAATTGTTTTACATAACACTAACAAATATTGAGACGATGTGTAATATTTGTTTTACTTCTTTTTGTGATGTTTGTGATTTTTTGTTGTTGTACAGTTTGTCTACTATAAAATATATCTCAATGATAAAACTGTCTAACATTGATAGTTTCCCATCTATCTAAATGCAATTACTAGGATTTCGCATCTATTTTTGGATCTCGCATCTATCTTTGGGTTTCACATCTTCAATTTGGTTTCGCATTTATCAAGTGATTTTTTCTCCTTGAAACTCTTTCCCATCTTCATCTCTAATTATTTTTCATTAAATTATCATTTACATAAGTAATATATTTTTATAGTTAATGTACTCTACCAATCTCCCACATATAAATTTCAATTCAAAAATCAAACTAGTAACTTTAATTTGATTTGATATTTACTTACATGACTTACAAGTCTTAGATACTCATCATTATAGTGCATTAATTACAAAAGCTCACGAATATCAACCAAAGATATTATTCTTCTAATTTTTTACCTTCTCAATATTTTTACAAACCAAAAATTTAAATACAACGTCCCCATCTAGGATAACTCTCTTTAGGATAATTTATTTTAATACTAACCGTTATATATAATAACTCTCTTTAGGATACTTTATTTTAATACTAACCGTTATATATAATATTTTGACACTCAGAGTCATTATTTCTCTTTTTCACTTTTGCACCTTCAGTTATTTCTAATTCTCTCTTTCTCTTTAAATGTGAAGATAAAACTTAAACTAAAGTAGACCATCGGTGTCATGTCTTAAAATGTGGCCGAATAGCTGTTAATGAGCTAGATTTTTTGGATATTCATCCGTAATTAGATTTTTTGATAGATACCATACCAAATGGTAACTAATCCATTTTTAATTGTAACACACTTTTTAATCGTACGAAAGGTTGAAAAACTGAATCATTGGTTTCGATTTTAATTAATTGTCATCGATAAAGACTTCTTCATGACATCATGCATGTCGCATCATACATGAACGATTTATATCGTACATGTACTATCTTCTACACACAGCTGCAACAAAAACCACCCAGTAGTCTCAAACGACCTTGTTCTCTTCACATGATGACTTTCAGCAACTGGCTGTCTTTAGTACGTCAAGAAATATAATATGTGTCACTGACTATAAATAGAGACGTGAATCATGGAGTTGGTGGGAAATCTTTTTGGATGTAAATTATAGTTGGTGTAAAATTAAAGTTGGCAGGAAAACAAAGTTAGTATGAAATATATGAAAGGTGATGAATTTTATGTTATTGGACCATCATGACGCTTATACATTGGATGTGGACAATGTACCATCGGTTGCAATATCATAACACCGTAGTTACCCATCCATATGACTGGTGGTGCTACTTGCATGGTTGGTTGTATCGATGATGGTGTTGTAATGAATAATTGGTAAATGGCACCTTCGGTATGAAGGGTATCACATTCATAGTGCGTAGCCATAGTGCCGATGTTATTGGTATCTAAGTAGCAAAACCTTAATCAACTCCGGTAGAAGACTGAGAGGGACATCATTAGATGATTTCTTCTTATTGGAAACTCCTTTGTGACCCATTTTTGGTGGGCAAATTGATAATTCATCAGCAGAAAATTTATAATCCATATCAGAGGAACTTAAGGTTTGCTAATGAAGGGTACTGGACATCTCAAAATCACCGCATCCAGCTAAGCCTATAGCTTTTACCTACAAAATAGAAACGAAGAATGAAACCAATAGAAGGGTAGCAATTTCTTACCTATGAACTACTTTCTCTCGTAAGTTGGTAAATGTATTAGATGAAAAATAAAAGTAGAAAAAGAAGTGTAACAACTCAACCCTCTCTCCATATGCTCCAAAGTAAAAGAAAGTTAATTTAACTTTATATGCTCCAAAGTAAAAGAAAGTTAATTTAACTTTTAAAAATGAAATTTATTCCATCTATCAAAATCGCTGGACAAAAGGATCAGAAGCCGGGACGTGTCAATAATAAACATATTAAAAGGATAAACAGTATAAAATATGAAGCACCATTTTTAGGAAACATGTAAATAGGTTCTATATTATCAGAGAAAGTGACACATAGCTGATGCGTGGCAAATATTTACTGACGACGATACACCGCACATCTATAATTTTAAATAATAAGGTTAATGTATAAAAAGGACACATGAAAATAAACCACAACATACCCCATATAGTCCTAATTTATTTATATTCCTTTAAAATGTAAACTATCAAATAAATTAGTATTAAAAAAGATTAAGGAGGAGTCTTGATAAAGTATAAACCTGTTTGTCGGTATACATCTGTTAACGTGGACAAGGTGAGCTCGATATTCATTAGAAGATGACCGATCATAAAGATGATCCGCCAGAACTATCAGGACCTCGGTCGGTAAGTAACATGCAATATTATCGTGAGGAGTATAGTCGAGCGAAAAAGAAATAATACAGACAACAAATTGACAGTCGAGTACATCTGTAAGAAAAGGCTCACTCAATGCACAAGGCGATTAAATGTATTATTAGGAAAACCTAGAAAACATGGGGCCTCACACTCACCCACGAACACCATCACAAGAATGGCAACAAAGTTTTAGATAATGGGAAGAACCAACTATTGATTATAATATATAAATAGGCATATGGTCTTAAACTAGTATGTATGATATTTGTTGGCTTAATATACAAGAGTGAATTATATAAATTTTCTTTTTTTCTTGATTCTAGTTAAACATTTATCACGAAAATCCCTTATCAACAAACCTGAAGTTTTTATAAAATCTTTGCGCAACTTGGTCACGACCAATCAAGCTTATGTTCTTAAACCCAAAATTTATCACGATGATATTTATTTTGCTTTATCAATTCAAATTTAAGGAAACTAGAAACCTGTCACGATGCTACGAAAAGAAGTGATAAATAATATTGGCTTACGACGATGAAGAAAAAACTAAAATCTCTTAAGAAAATGGGAACTGTAATTCGTGGAAAGCAACTGAAGGGTCATAAGCCTGTTTTTAGTAAATGGTTATTCAATCTATATATTTATGGTGTTCAGTTATTCAATCCATATATTTATGGTGTTCAGTTACTTAGTTACAACTCTAGGCTGACGGGTAAGGGCTTTATGAAAAAAGAGGGTGTTTATTTTAGAGAAATTACACCTAAGCTACCTACTCAACTATTTTATTGTCATCTAGTACCCAAGGTTTGATCAATTATCTCTTAATACCCATCTCAACTACCCAATTACCACATAAAGTCTCTCTTGTTTAGTATAAAGTCTCCAAGGACAATCCTTTGAATATTTTTTCATGCAATAAACAATTACTCTTTGTTTATTGTTATGCAAATATTTAAAAGAAAAACATTTTTGTAAAGCCAACCGACTAACAGCTAATCGCAAACCTACTGCTCCATCTTAAAACACATGCCAACACCACTAATTTCATTAACCCAACCAACAATAGCAAGTGCTATGTGCTTGCGACTAATAACATTAACACTAGAAGTTTCACAAGTTTCTCCCCAAACAATATCCTCATTTAAAACTTCAAATATACTTTTAGCAGTTTCTCTAATAACATCACCTTTAACTTTAATAGTAACACTTGAAACACCCAAACTATCAACAAATGATACCAAAACAATTAAATCACCATCATAACCTAAGATAAAGTTTTCTAGATCACCACAAGAGTATCTTAATTTGAATTTACCCCGAACCAACGTATCATATATACTTAAAACAAATTTAATAATAACTTCAAACTTAGCAAACAAACCAAGATCACAAATTGCAAGCTCCCCATTTAGTTTAAAAATACACATTCTACTACTAGACAATGCGTACCTACATTAGACAAGAGTTTCACATCTATCATTAAGAAATAATACAAGAGTTTCGCATCTATCTGTAAAACATGTTTCGCATCTTCACAAACAAGAACATTACTATTTCGCATCTTCATAAATAAAAACATTAACGTTTCGCATCTAGTAAAAAGACATTTTTCATCAACCGTTCTAGAAAAACCTACACTTTTCGCAACTATCACTAAGTACATAGCAAAACGTTTCGCATCTCTTTCGTAGAAATCTGAACTCGAGTAAACAGGTTTTACTAAAACTCAAATTCTACACATATAGCAAAAAACTAACTGCGAAATCAACTTAAACACAATCAAAATCAATAAAAAATAATAAAAATATAAAAAATCGATTAAGAACGGAAAATTACATATGATAGTAGGAAATTGTTCAATTTATGTAACAGAAAAAAAATTAGGGAGACTAGACTCAAATATGAATGTTAAGGCTTTTATATAAGTGAGTAGGAGTATAAAATGTATTAATGGATCTTAGATGGTAAATATTTCAAAAAAACAAGTTTTTCTCCGAAAAATATGAATCTTAAATAGATAATACTTTGGGTATTAAATTTTAAATGGTACTTTACCCTATAATTAATTGGATAAAAAACAATAGGGAAATTGTCCGGTGACTTGACGTTTTTAAGCTTTTATTTGGTTTTTAAAACTTACTAATGTTCAGAACCCAAAAGTCTAAATGAATGAATGTGAGAAAATGCTTTTATACCTTTTTTCTTGAATTTTGTAATAAACTAAAATAAAATTGAAACACAAACAGTTGTTTTACAACTACAATCAATCATTGAGCACTCATTCATTCTTTTAGAGATCAATGAACGAATTCCAAAACTGCATAAAACCCAACCAATACCGGTAGTGACACCATCATGCCGAATATCACAGCTGTGCTCAATACATCGGCATGCAATCCATATTTTTTGGCGAAGACAAATGCTGTAATTGATTGTGGTATTGCTGCCTGAATGATAGAAACACGTAATGCATCACCATGCAAGCCCATGGCTACACAACCAATCGCCATGGCTGCTGGTACGGCAATGAACTATAAGATCATCCCGTAGATTGCCAGTTTCGTTCCACAAGACACTACCCTTTTTTGGAGTGCCATGAACATCCCCATATTAAACATGGCAGTTCCGGCACCGGCATTCGACATAATCTGTATAAATCCTTCCATGATGCTTGGCATCTGAAAAGGCCACCTGTTGGCTACAAGTGCCCATACAAGACCAAGAACACAAGAATATATATTAGGGTTGCTAACTAATTTAAGTGACACCATTTTAGCTGAGGTCCATATCGAACACTTATTATCGACAGTCTTCGTTGTCGTCGCAGTTTCCGTGTTTCCATCCACATCTTTCTCAGTATCAGCAGCTTCTGGATCTAACTCTGAACCAACATCAACAACTTTTGTACTACTAATCCCGCTTTGTTTAAACTCCAAAACGAATAACAAAAGTGTAAGCCACACGATAGCTTAAACCACCGCGGACTGAAGGACAAGCGGGACAGCTTCTTGTCTATACATGGCCTGGACCACAGGCACACCAACAACTAAAGTATTGGTTAAAGTACATAAGGAGTATCCTGTGATAGACCAGTCATAGCTTCCTTTGCTGTATAATTTAGCCCACAACCCTGAGGCAATGAAGATAATAGCCCTGGAGATGATAGTTCATCGTAAACGGATTCATTTGAGCAGTGAACTGAAGGGTGAAGAGAGGGAACGTGAAATAACAAACGAGACGGTTTGTGGCGTCACACTGGTCTGCTCCGAATATCTTCCACCACCTCACTGAGCCATACCCTAACATTAGGGCGAAGTAGAGCGGAGTTGTGGCCACCACCACTTTGTATCCATCTTCGAGTCATCGTTGTGACAATGATGACCAACTCCTCCTCTTCCTTTTCAGCCTTCGGTACAAATCCAATCCGAGGGAGCAATCAGCTTCACCAGTCTCTCAGCTACACGACTCAGCTACCAGCCTCTCAACTACACGAATCAGCTACCAGCCTCTCAGCTACACGAATCAGCCTCCACGTCCAACAAATCTCCTTCAAGGACAACCTCGCAGCTACACACACCAACGCTTACCACGAATAGAGAATCGCCTCTAAGGACAGCTTCAAAGCAACCTGCATAAAATGAAAAAAAAGGATGGCCGTGTCAAGCTAGTGCTTGCTGCCTATTAGAATGAAAACAGGAACATATCAGGAATAGATTGAAGTTAAATATCAACATTAAAGTAACCTAAGCAATAGCTTTCTAGTTTAGTGATGGCTTTAGCATCAGACTGATAAAAATTAGTTCTCATTACATATAAGGGTCCTTCTAGCAAGCCAATCAGCTTGATTCTGGACCCTTAAAATGTGAGATATAGACATGTGAGAGCAGATAAGATTTTTACTACATGAGAGAATTTTGTTTAAATTATAAGGATATTTACAAATAGCCAACATGTTGACCAGCATAAGAGAATCAACTTCGATTGAACCCATTCTTATTGCAGAGAAGTAATCCATGGAAGAGGGCAAGGGATTCAGCCATGATAGCCGTCAACTTGCCATAGAGGTTAGAATGACCTCTGACAATGGATCCATTCTGATTACTAGAAATCCACCAAAAGAATTGCCATTATTGAGGCAGGAGCAGTGGCGTAGCCAGGATTTGATCCCTATGGGTTCCTGGTTATTGTCCAAAAATGAAATAATATGACAATATAAATTTTTATATTTTTATGCACTATGTATGATTTTGTTGGTTTGTTTGGTTAAGTAATGTTTTTTTATTAATGAATCCATTATGTATTGGTTATTTTGTTCAGTATTTTTTCAATCTATAATCATGAGTACACCAAGGTTATCGGGCTTGACGATGCTGCCTCACATTTAGGTATTTTTATCTTAGTTTTTTTATACTTATCTTCGTACACTGTGCGTGTATCTTGACACGTGTTTGATTTTTGATTGTTTTGAGATCTGTAGGAGTCGAGACGACAAATTTGTGATATAGTCAATGTTTTTGAAAGTGTTAGAGTAAGAATCTTTTCCTTTGATTTTCGAATTTAACTTACTTAGCTAGTGTTAAAATTAGGTTCTCGTCAAAGGGATAAAAAATAGTATACATGTAAAGGATTTAAAGCAATCCCTTGAATTTTGTAAAGCAGATATACAATCTTCTAAGTTAATTTGGATATATTTATAGTACGGTAAATAATATAATAAACCTGATTGGTAAAATTGTTAAATTCGCCATTCATTTTCTCATTTAACATTCAATCGTACTAAATTACGATGCTGCCTCACATTTAGGTCTTTTTATCTTAGTTTTTTATACTTATCATCGTATACTGTGCGTGTATCTTGACACGTGTTTGATTGTTTTGAGATCTGTAGGAGTCGAGACGACAAATTTGTGATATAGTCAATGTTTTTGAAAGTGTTAGGGTAAGAATCTTTTGCTTTGATTTTCGAATTTAACTTACTTAGCTAGTGTTAAAATTAGGTTCTTGTTAAAGGGAAAAAAAATAGTATACATGGAAAGGATATAAAGCAATCCATTGAATTTTGTAAAGCAGATATACAATCTTCTAAGTTAACTCTATGTTGTTTGGATGTATTTATAGTACGGTAAATAATATAATAAACCGGATTGGTAAAATTGTTAAATTCGTCATTCATTTTCTCATTTAACATTCAATCGTACTAAATTATAACGTTATTATCTTAAAATATATATTAAAAATAGAAGTTTAAAACATATATTAAAACTAAAAATTTAAATATATATATATATATATATATATATATATATATATATATATATATATATATATATATATATATATATATATATATATTAGTATATTAGTTAAAAAGCAAGAAAAAATAGATCTTTAAATATATATTAAAATTTAATAGATAAGTAATTAAATGTATATTAGTTAAAAGCGAGCAAAAATAAGTAATTAAAAGCTAATTAGATGTATATTAGCTACAAGCGACTTTAGGATTTACCATGGAGAGAGGAGTAGTTTGGCGTTTTAGAAACGCCATTACACTATATATTATAATCTTGTGGGTTCCTGGGCACCCGGTGCAGCTCCGCCCCTGCATCACAATTGAGCTTGAATAACTCTCTTTAGGATAATTTATTTTAATACTAACCGTTATATATAATAACTCTCTTTAGGATAATTTATTTTAATACTAACCGTTATATATAATATTTTGACACTCAGAATCATTATTTCTCTTTTTCACTTTTGTACCTTCAGTTATTTCTAATTCTCTCTTTCTCTTTACATGTGTAGATAAAACTTAAACTAAGGTAGACCATCGGTGTCATGTCTTAAAATGTGGCCGAATAGCTGTTAATGAGCTAGATTTTTTGGATATTCATCCGTAATTAGATTTTTTGATAGATACCATACCAAATGGTAACTAATCCATTTTTAATTGTAACACGCTTTTTAATCGTACGAAAGGTTGAAAAACCGAATCATTGGTTTCGATTTTAATTAATTGTCATTGATAAAGACTTCTTCATGACATCATGCATGTCGCATCATACATGAACGATTTATATCGTACATGTACTATCTTCTACACATAGCTGCAACAAAAACCACCCAGTAGTCTCATACGACCTTGTTCTCTTCACATGATGACTTTCAGCAACTGGCTGTCTTTAGTACGTCAAGAAATATAATATGTGTCACTGACTATAAATAGAGACGTGAATCATGGAGTTGGTGGGAAATCTTTTTGGATGTAAATTATAGTTGGTGTAAAATTAAAGTTGGCAGGAAAAAAAAGTTAGTGTGAAATATATGAAAGGTGATGAATTTTATGTTATTGGACCATCAGGACGCTTATACATCGGATGTGGACAATGTACCATCGGTTGCAATATCATAACACCGTAGTTACCCATCCATATGACTGGTGGTGCTACTTGCATGGTTGGTTGTATCGATGATGGTGTTGTAATGAATGATTGGTAAATGACACCTTCGGTACGAAGGGTATCACATTCATAGTGCGTAGCCATAGTGCCGATGTTATTGGTCTCTAAGTAGCAAAACCTTAATCAACTCCGGTAGAAGACTGAGAGGGACATCATTAGATGATTTCTTCTTATTGGAAACTCCTTTGTGACCCATTTTTGGTGGGCAAATTGATAATTCATCAGCAGAAAATTTATAATCCATATCAGAGGAATTTAAGGTTTACTAACGAAGGGTACTGAACATCTCAAAATCACCACATCCAGCTAAGCCTATAGCTTTTACCTACAAAATAGAAACGAAGAATGAAACCAATAGAAGGGTAGCAATTTCTTACTTGTGAACTACTTTCTCTCGTAAGTTGGTGAATGTATTAGATGAAAAATAAAAGTAGAAAAAGAAGTGTAACAACTCAACCCTCTCTCCATATGCTCCAAAATAAAAGAAATTTAATTTAACTTTTAAAAATGAAATTTATTCCATATCAAAATCGCTGGACAAAAGGATCAAAAGCTGTGTCAATAATAAACATATTAAAAGGATAAACAGTATAAAATATGAAGCATCATTTAGAGGAAACATGTAAATAGGTTCTATATTGCCAGAGAAAGTGACACATAGCTGATGCGTGGCAAATACTTACTGACGACGACACACCGCATATCTATAATTTCAAATAATAAGGTTAAGGTATAAAAAGGACACATGAAAAGAAACAGAGAACCACAACATACCCCACATAGTCCTAATTTATTTATATTCCTTTAAAATGTAAACTATCAAATAAATTAGTATTAAAAAAGATTAAAGAGGAGTCTTGATAAAGTATAAACCTGTTTGTCGGTATACATCTGTTAACGTGGACAAGGTGAGCTCGATATTCATTAGAAGACGACCGACCATAAAGATGATCTGCCAGAACTATCAGGACCTCGGTCGGTAAGTAACATGCAATATTATCGTGCGGCGTATAGTCGAGCGAAAAAATAATAATACAGACAACAAATTGACAGTCGAGTACATCTGTAAGAAAAGGCTCACTCAATGCACAAGACGATTAAATGTATTATTAGGAAAACCTAGAGAACGTGGGGCCTCACACTCACCCACGAACACCATCACAAGAATGGCAATAAATTTTTAGATAATGGGAAGAACCAAATATTGATTATAATATATAAATAGGCATATGGTCTTAAACTAGTATGTATGAATTATATAAATTTTCTTTTTTTTCTTGATTCTAGTTAAACATTTATCACGAAAATCCCTTATCAACAAATCTGAAGTTTTTGTAAAATCTTTGCGCGACTTGGTCACGACCAGTCAAGCTTATGTTTTTAAACCCAAAATTTATCACCATGATATTTATTTTGCTTTATCTATTGAAATATAAGGAAACTAGAAACCTATCACGATGCTACGAAGAGAAGTGATAAATAATATTGGCTTACGACGATGAAGAAAAAACTAAAATCTCTCAAAACAATGGGAACTGTAATTCGTGGAAAGCAACTGAAGGGTCATAAGCCTGTTTTTAGTAAATGGATATTCAATCCATATATTTATGGTGTTCAGTTACTTGGATACAACTCTAGGCTAATGGGTAAGGGCTTTATGAAAAAAACGGGTGTTTATTTTAGAGAAATTACACCTAAGCTACCTATTCAACTATTTTATTGTCATCTAGTACCCAAGGTTTGATCAATTATCTCTTAATACCCATCTCATCTACCTAATTACCACATAGTACCTAACATTATTTTAATACCCTAACTACCTTCACCCTTCAAGAACAACTACGTAACCAAAATTTCTCTTTCCTACTTTTATTTTATTTTATTTTTAAAAAATCCGTATCTTTCAAACCGGAGCTTGAAAAAAAATAAATGAAAGTAACATCGCTTTTGGTTATTTAAAATGAACGAAACTAGATCTATTGCTGATATTTTTTAATTTTTTTTAAAAATAAAATTTCACCCGTAACAACTCTCAGGATATCCTTAGAATTGTTCAGAAAATCTTGAGAGTTGCAAACACCTCTCATGATATTCTAACAGTTGTTCAGGAAATCTTGAGCTGTAAACAATTCTCATGATATCCTGAGAATTGTTCAGGAAATTCTGAGTTGCAAACAATTCTCATGATATCCTGAGAGTTGTTCAGGAAATCCTGAGTTGCAAACAATTCTCATGATATCATGAGAATTGTTCAGGAAATCCTGAGTTGCAAACAACTCTGAGGATATCCCGAGAATTGTTCAAGAAATCCCGAGTTGCAACCAACTCTCAGGATATCCTGAGAATTGTTCAAAAAATCCTGAGAGTTGCAAATAATTCTCAGGATATCCTGAGAATTGTTAAGGAAATCCTGAGTTGCAGACAATTCTCATGATATCCTCAGAGTTGTTCAGGAAATCTTGAGTTGCAAACAATTCTCATGATATCATGAGAATTATTCAGGAAATCCTGAGTTGCAAACAATTCTCATGATATCCTGAGAATTACAAACACATCGAGGTACCAGCGGGTATATATGGTCGAGGGTATTTTTTTCCAAATTTCTATTCGAGGTACCAAGTTACACTATCTAAAAAGCGGGTACCACTGGGTAATTAAATAGTTGAGAAGGTATTTATTGGTACTTTTCTCTTTATTTTAATGAATTGTTTTATCTTGTGAAATAAACCTCAATTAGGGTTCTGTTGTTAGTTTATTGCTAGTTTTGACCTTGAGTTAGATCAAATGGATATTAATACTACCTTCTTACATGGTGTAGTAGAAGAAAGTTTTTAAATATATCAGCCGAAAGTGTTTGAAGAAATGAAGGAAGATGAGGTGTGTTTGTTGAAGAGACCAATATATGAGTTTCTACAGTCGCCAATAAAGAGGAATACAATATTGGATTCTTTTATGAGATCTATCAAGTATGTTTGTAAATGCTTTGAAAATTTTGAATGAAGAAACACACATCGAGAGATAAGTTTTATAACTATTGTATGTGGATGATATCCTAGTAACAGAAAAATACAAAGATGATTGAAACGATGAATAATCAGTTGAAATAAGAGTCTGAGATGAAGAAATGAGAGAGATTATAAGGATAATTGGTATTAATGTCAGGAGGAACAAACCGATTGTGTATTTATTTTTATCTCAACAAACATATATTCACAAGGTCCTAAGGAATTTCTTTATATCCAAGCCAAAAAGGTTGGATCGTCCATTGGTTCTGAATTCCAACTTGCTGTCATTCAAGTACCAAATGAAGTTATAGATAAGAAGTACATGTTAAAGATACCTTATATCAATATTCTTCGTAGCATTATGTATGCTATAATTTGTACAAGACCTGATATTTCCGACATTATAAATGTTTTGAAGAGATTCGTCTCTAATCAGAGAAAGCCATAGTGACATAAACTCAAGTGGATCATGGGATACTTGAAGGGTTCAGAAATTGTAGGGGTGTTGATAAGGTATGTGGACTCTAATTATGCGGGTTATCTTGACATAAGAAAGTCTACTTCGGGTTATCTATTAACATTGCTTGGTAGAGTGGTCAGCT